>WNGS01109635.1:17740211-17763061 GCA_020271785.1 Procambarus virginalis
TCCAAGAGTTGAATCAACGCTATCCTTGGGTTATTGCGCCAACTGGGTAGTGGTCATCACTGCCCCTGCAACCCCTTCTCCTAATAGAAGGTCGCATTTTGACGTATAGTCCATCTAAGGGGAAAAAAATTGTCGTACTAGAAAATGGTAGCGGCTCGCGAAATTGACATATTGTCCCGTTTTCTGTTTTGGGTCCTCTGGTAGGTTAGGATAAGGACACTTTAGTACGACAGTTTTTTACGTTGGGAAACCTTTGGTGGACGGCAACTGAGGTATGTACTCACCTAGTTGTGATTGCGGGGGTTGAGCTCTGGCTGTTGGACCCGCCTCTCAAACTGGTGTACAGATTCCCGAGCCTATTGGGCCTATCATATCTACACTTGAACTGTGTATGGAGTCAGCCTCCACACCACATCACTTCCTAGTGCATCCATTTGTCAACCACTCTGACACTGAAAAAATTCTTTCTAACGTCTCTGTGGCTCATCTGGGTACTAAGTTTCCACCTGTGTCCCCTTGTTCGTGTTCCGCCCGCGCTAAAGTGTCAGTGTATGTGTCAGTGCCCTGATAAACGGGGCTGTGACACATGCCTCAGAGTGCGAGTAGCTGCGTCCAACAGCTTGGTTGACCAGAGCACCAACCAAGAGGACTGTAACACGATGTTGTGTTGAGCGACCTCGCTGGCATTAACAGTCCCCCGCGCGGGGCTCAAAAGGCAACTTGATAAACACCTCCGATGGATACCTGATCAAGCAGGCTCTGGTGCATACGTCACACTGCAGGCAACACTGTCTTAACAGCCTGGTTGATCACACCGTCAACCAGGAGGCCTGGACACAGACCAGACAGTGGAGACCTTGATTCTCGGAACATCATCAAAGTAAGTCACACTTGATCTTTTTTTTAAGGCTTAGATTACATGTGGTTTAATTATTTCGTTAGTCTTATGGCCTTAGCTTCTTCCATGGCTATAAGTCTTGGCTTATAGAAAGATGGCTTGCATGATTGATCAAGCTATTGGTGCTTGTGGCTCGCAGTGGTAAGTCTTTACAACCCGGCTAATCTGACCGTTGGGGGCATAGACCCTTGGAGCCACCCAAGGATGGTAACCTGTCTTGATTTTCCTGTTGAAGGCCTTCTTCCTCTGCTGGAAGTGTGTGGTCTCGCGCGAGCTAGTGGAAGGTTACACAGTCGTGTATACTGCTGCTGTATTCTATTCATGCGTGTGATGATACCTAGGCATTGTGTTGTCAAATATTTTAAACTAAGCATACATTTGAATGTAGACAGATGTGTATACACAGCAGAATACCTGCAGCAGTGAATACACAGGGTGCGGGGTGTGTGCGTGCCGCAAGCTGTACACGGATCGTCACGCACATCCTGGCCTGCAGGAGTTTGGGAGCTGTGGTCTTATGTAACGCCGATATTCCCTCATATTATATTCCCTGTCACACACGTCAAGGGAATATCATTTCCGTTAGCACTAGAGCTGGGAGTTGTGGACACGCTTCGTACAATGTTTCACTTGTTATATGCGCTCAAAATCGTGAAGCCAAACACGAAACCGAAGACGCTGAATATTCAAAATGTTCACGAATGTTCGTTGTATTTAGAAAGGAAAACTATATTTCCATAGAATTTCTACGCAAATTTTACTGGAGAAGCTGAATATTTAGTCGGCCCCCAGGCTAGGCTTGGAGAGAACAACATCCTCAGAGAGAGAAGAGGAGTCCAATAGGTTCAGGAACCTGCACTCCAGTTGATTGATGGTTGCGAGTACATCTATTTCCTTTGATCCTCGTCACTCCCACTACCTCCCCATTTAGTCCTCCCACCCCTGACACAAACTATGCAACCCAGTTTATAGTCTTATGTTAGTGCAAAAGTAGTCCAGATTCATTATTTACAGTTGGCGAGGTTGTAGAGTTGTCGCGGTGTAAGACCCCGAGACTAGTTGGGTCTTTTTACGCTCGCCTCGATTGTCTTGTGTGTACGTTCATCTATTTTTGGGTCTGGCTTTTTGTGTGCGTATTTTTGGTGAGTTAAAAGGGAGCGTTTGTTGAGGACGCGTTGGTGGACGTTTAGTGATTTTAAGGCGATATTCTTATTGGGTGGTGGCGTAGTTTGTTGCACTTTTTCTGCGTACTTCCTCCCGTCTCGTTGGTGGTGTTTATGTCCCTGTCGTGTGTCCGGCCACGTCTTCGCTCTGTCTCGTCCGTCGTCTAATTTGTTTTCACCCGTCTTATCCTGTCTTCGTTAATGCTCTTCGTTTCCTCTCCCCTCTCCTATTTAATGCCTTTTCACCTTGTATATCCCTAGCTTTACTATCTGCCACTGGTTGCACTTCCTCTTCCAAGCCTCATATCCTGTGTGGTATCTTCCTGGTCATCTCCTCCGTCCCCTCACAATCCAGCTTATTCCAGCTCATTTCTCCTGCGAGTTATTCACCCCTTTATTCCAAGGGAACGAGCTCGGTATTCTTCATTTCTCACACACCAGTGTCTTGCCCTTAATGTGGCATCACTTCCTTCCTAGTCAAGTCCTCTTTGTTTTAAACATTCAATGTACCCCCTTTGTACATTGACACCCCCCCCCTACAGACACAAACCAACACCCACACACATGTATAAACCCACATCCACCCACCTCGCACACAAACCCACACTCATCCACACCTCGCACACAAACCCACATCCACCCACCTCGCACACAAACCCACATCCACCCACCTCGCACACAAACCCACATCCACCCACCTCGCACACAAACCCACATCCACCCACCTTGCACACAAATCCACACTCATCCACACCTCGCCATCCCGAACACAAACCCACTCCCACACACACGGTTGTGCAGCCTTCATAAGGTTACGACAGTAATAGAAGGGAAAGTATGACTACCACACTTCCTGGTACCTGTGCTGGTACACGCCCGTCTAACCCGAGTAACCATCCATCACAACCCCTCTCTACTCCAATCTTTCAATTACTCTTCCCCCTCTTACATCTCCCTGTTTTTTCCCCTTGAACTTAAATTTTCCCGCATCTTCTTTTTAACTCATAACTCCTGCATATAGTGATCGCAGATTGTCTGAAATCGTAATTTTGTATAACCAGTATTTGTGTAATTTTGCTAAACAAAATTAAACACTTGAAGGAGTTCATGCACGGGTCATATCTGGAATTGGGATCGTCTCAAAGCTCTCCAAATGTACTCACTAGAAAGGAGACGAGATATGATGTTTTAGATTCAGCTACTCTGAACAAAACGTTTCAAGTAGCACGGGTTATGTGAGCCCGTAGACGAGAGCTGTTCAACACCCTCCCAGCAAGCATTAACAATATTGCGGAAACAAAGGTGGATGTATTCAAGTGGCACTTAGATAAATTCTTGCAAGATGTGCCGGATCAACCGGGCTGTAATGGATATATGAGCCTGCGGGCCGCTCCAAGCAACAGCCTGTTGGACAAAGTTATCACAAGTCGAGCCTCGGAGAGTAGAAGAACTCCAAGAACTCTCTCAAATAATATAATCGTGGAAAATACTGGAAAGCCAGGTCCCAAATCTACTCAGTAAAATAACAAAATACTGGAGTGAACGATATGGAAGAAAATGCAGACTAGAACTAGTGAAGAGCAGGGTTACTCAAGTACTCCCTCTGTTTCAGTAATCTCTCCTGCTCTGAAGGTAAAATGGGTACTGAGCAGTACTCAAGACGGGACAGCACAAGTGATTTGAATAGTACAACCATTGTGATGGGATCCCTGGATTTGAAAATTCTTGTAATCCATCCGATCATTTTTCTGGTTGACGCAATATTTGCTTGGTTATGCTCCCTAAACGTTAGGTCGTCAGACACCATTATTCTCAAATTCTTTTCATGCTGTTTTCCTACTATGGGCAGATGTGATTGTGTTTTATACCCTGTATTATACTTAAAGTTCTCCTTTTTACCGTACCTGAGTACCCAGAATTTAACACTGTTAAACATATTTTCTGCTGCCCAGTCGAAAACTTTGTTAATATCTGCTTGTAGTTTTTCAATATCTTCAGCCCACACATCCACTATAACCTGGTTGATCCGGTACTTCTTGCAGGAACGTGTCTAATTTTTATTTTTTTTGTTAAATACGTCCACCTTACGGAAGGAAAGGTAACCTTTGTTCGGGCAATGTTTCTTATATTTACTGAGAGGATATGAACTTCCCGTGGACCTCTTGAGGTTTATGCAATGTTCTCGGACTGTGCCTCTGGCACCTCTACTCCTCAATGCTTCTCTTCGACATTCCCGATCATATCGTCTGCTCTACAGTATATTGTTATTTTACTGTGTAAATTTGTTACCTTAGCTTAGTCATACGTCAGGCTGCGAGCAGCCGCGTCTAACAGCCTGGTTGATCAGTCCAGCAACCAGGAGGCCTGGTCGACGACCGGGCCGCGGGGACACTAACCCCGGAAGCACCTCAAGGTAACCTCAAGGTAAGGTAGTTGGGTAGCAAGAGCAAGGGTGAGGAGCCATTGACCAACGCCGCCTTGGGAGAGAGCACACGGCGCCAGTTGAACAACAGACCAGCCACAGGTAAGCCAAGTAACATCGTCAATTTGTTCCACTACCTTGATTTTTTTTATATACACTTTCCCTTGTGCTCCTCTTGGCTCAGGTGGTGATGATAACGTCTGGTTACACTGCTTGTTATACTGTTGGACACACTGCTGCTTACACAACACGGTGAGTGCTGCTGGCCTCACTGGAGTTATGGTTAACGAGAGCCATTGATAACAAGAACTTTTCACACTAGAGATGCTATACCGATGATGATACTTTTCAAAACGCTTGTGCTCTCTAGAGTGGAGTACTGCTGCACAATGACAGCCCCTTTCAAAGCTGGAGAAATTGCTGACCTGGAGAGCGTGCAGAGATCCTTTACTGCTAGAATCCACTCAGTAAAACATCTAAACTACTGGGACCGACTAAAGAGCCTAAATCTGTATTCTCTTGAGTACAGGCGGGATAGATACATAATAATCTACATGTGAAAAATAGTAGAGGGGCTGGTCCCAAACCTGCACACAGAAATAACATCACATGAGACCAGGAGGCATGGCAGGATGTGCAGAATACCCCCGTTGAAAAGCAGAGGTGCAACAGGTACTCTGAGAGAGAACTCTATCAACATCAGAGGCCCGAGACTGTTCAACACGCTTCCACTACACATAAGGGGCATAACTGGCAGACCCCTCACAGTGTTCAAGAGAGAACTGGATAAACACCTCCAAAGGATACCTGATGAACCAGGCTGTGATTCAGTGAGAGCCTACGGGTGACATGTACGACTGGATAATGTAATATACTTTTAACAAAAACCAAAACCCCATAACCATTCAACAGACAAGCAGCGAGGACTTTAACACAATGCGCAATGGTTATAGACCGACCCCAAACAATCCACTAGGTGGAAGTGACCCATCAGTTTCAACATAGCCATCCAATCATTAACAATAATTCAACACAATGTTCTATGCTGTTCAATGTTCTATGTTCTACACTCACGTGAGGATGCTCGCAGCCGCGTCAAACAGCCTGGTTGACCAGTCCTGCAACCAGGAGGCCTGGTCGAGGACCGGGCCGCGGAAAAACTCCAAGGTAACTCCCCCCCCTCCCCCACTGCCCATCCCTCTTCCTCCCTCATTCCCTCCCCTCTATCTTTTGTTTTTTTTATTTCCATTCTGCGATATCTCCTTTGTCTATATTTCTGTGTTACATCCACAGTAACGTCTTTAAACATTATGTTCTTAAAGAGGGGGGAAAAATTTGGCCCGTAGTTATGACAGAATCGCCTTATCTTGGTTACCTTAGCATGATTTCGGGGCTGAACGTCCCCGCGGCCCAGTCCTCGACCAGGCATCCTTGTTCCTGGACTGCTCAACCAGGCTGCTGGACGCGGCTGCTCACAGCCTGACGTATGAATCACAAGCCTGGTTGATCAGGTATCCTTTACCTGATCGAGGTCGAAGACCTGTTTTGCGGATAAGTCGTAATCCTCTTTACTCATGCTTGATTAGCTGCTGGGTCTGGGGGCCAGCTGTGACGACGCCAGCGACTGCTCCCAAGACGATAACTTTCGAGGTATCCCCCACAGGCCTTCCGATTCAAGAACCTTCAACTATCCTTGAGTCCTCCAAAACCAGTACTCCCAACGATCCCATAATCAACCGAGGCCAGAATGTCCTAACTCTTCCCCCAGTCCTCAAAAACAGGTACCCCTAAATCTGCTTAATTAGCCTTCAGACCTCACACCCCTCCCCCCTGTCCCACCTCCCCCCCCCCCCCGTCCTGTCCCAGCCCTGTCTTGGCCGTCTGAGACAAGGTGTAGCCTACTCCAAGACCTGCTATTGGCAGTGCTGAGAAGGGCGTTGTCGTTCTATTCATATAATGAAGTATAATACTGGATATTGGGGTAGTGCCCCCCTCTGGTAGGGGCAGACACAATGCCTCACTCAGGCATAAAAGCAAAGCCTATGACTAGTGGTTTTACGAATTTTCTTTGTTCATTAGTAGTCTCTATACTTTTCTGTCGAGCGTTTTAAGCGTGACAACTTCTACAGGCTACTCTTAAGGCAAATATCTACTTCTGTTAGCCTTTTTTTTTTCCCGACATCAAATTTAGCCTTCGTTACTGTCATCTTTTTTTTTTTTTTAGCCTTGTCAAGGCTTCCAGTCAGTTTACAGTCTTCTAGCTTCCAGTCTTCCAGCTTCCAGTCTTCCAGCTTCCAGTCTTCCTGTTTCCAGTCTTCCAGCTTCCAGTCTTCCAGCTTCCAGTCTACCTGGAGGCTTAGTCGTGTGTTTGCCAGTCCGGCTGGCCAGGATGTTGATGCTTCCAGCCTGCAGTTCCACTGGCCAGGGATTGTTTGTGAGTCAAGTCACCTCTTGAAGGCAGGGGTGTGTTGGCAGCTCCCCTTATATTTTATGGGAAGGGATTGAAAAGGCTGCGACCCTCGATGTTTATAGAGCTGTTTCTTAACGCTTTTATTGCTTCCGAACTTTTCATTGCAACTATTTTGCACATGCCACCGTGCCTCCCGCTCTCCCAATGAATTATTGCAGTGTGCCAATTTGCAAGAAGGTCCTTCCAATATTGGTCAGGTGTAAATTATGATAACTCTTGCCCACTTACGTTGCAAAGGCCGCAGCTTCATTGCTTGTATGTGCTTATATGCACAATATCGTGGTTGAAGTATGTTGACCAATCCACACACTAGAAAATGATGGGACGACGTTTGAATCGACTTGAGAATGGTCCAGGACGGACCGAAACGTCGTCGTCCCTTCATTTTCTAGTGTGTGGATTGGTCAACACGCTTCTCAAGTAGTTCAGATGTCTCCCTTGACAGAATGTATGCCATACAAAAATTTGCATTAGTTCTTATACTTGGAAATTATAATTTTCCTTTATTGTATATAATATCAAAATTACCGGTTTGTAGACTCAAGCCTAAGACTAATATTTTTCCTGGTTTCTTACCTTCCGATGGTTCGGAGGATCAACTTCCCCGCGGCCCGGTCTCTGACCAAGCCGCCGGGAAGTTGCTCTTCCTTAAAAGTTGAACCTCCTTCAAAGAATACCAAATCAACCAAGCTGTTACTTATACATCAGACTGCGAGTAACCGCACACAACAGCCTGGTTGGCCGGACAGCCAACTAGGAGGCCTGGTAAGAGACCGGGCCGCGGGGATGTTGATCCTCGGAAACATCGAAAGGTAAGCGAAAGTAAAGGTAAGGTATTATGATCTCCCTCTCCCTCCCTCAGTAAGCACTAAAATTCGCAGTACAAGATTAAGCTCAAACCTAGGCGGCTAGTTTATTGTGCACCCCATACTCATCCTGTGAGCGGTAGCGCAAAAAGGACTACAAAGGGCACAAAAGGTCTTTATCAGCCCTCAACGGAGATTATTACATTAACAATTTCATATATCTACTAGGGAGCGTCACTCATCCTGTGAGTGAACATTCAACTATAGCATGTACAGCGCCCGTGAAAAGGAAAAAAAAACGCTAGGATGATCGTCTTACTTCTACTGAGAGACAGCCAGAACTCACTCAAAGTGTCTCAAGTGAACTAATCGTCAAAGAACTTATGTCAGAGGAATGTTTGAAAACAGTGTCTAGATTTGACAAGAAAAGCTTTCCTAACTCTGTGGGATTTAATATACTCATATTCATAATGTGTCAATAATACTGTCTTATATCCTAATACTGTGTCAATAATACTGTCTCATATAATACAGTGTCTCAGTCGCGTTAATACTGCGCAATACTATTAACGGGAAAGTTTCTTGCTTTAAAACTCCTACAAATTCCGTATAGAAAGTAAGAGTATCCTGTGGTATTAATGAGCGTGGGAACCAGCAGCGCAGATGTTAACTGGTAACAAGCAAAAAATGCATAAAGTATTTGTGCATTTTTGTATCTATAACACCAGCCATTATGAGAGTCAAGTAGCGTGGCAGTTCTCACCAGTGTGACCCATGTACAGTAGCTTAATGTTCCCTTTAGTGCAGAGATTTCGCCTTGCTGTTGCTGCTGTTGCATGCTGGCGTTATTATGGGTCCGGGTGCCCCACGTGGTGGTGAAGCCTGTGCACCTGCAGCTGCGTGGTGTGACTACCTGGTTTTGATGTAAATGAGGACGATCACCGCGATGGTAGGTTATTCACAAAGAGAGGTGCAAAATGTGTGTGAAGGCGGACAAGGAAGCTGAATCATACTCAGACACGAGATGCAGCTCCTTGTTAGTTCCAGGTGTGGCGGTGCAACCAGTGAAGAGCAAGGGTGCCATAGGTATAATCAGAGAACACTGTATTACGTGGGCCTGCGGGCCGCTGCAAGCAGCAGCCTGTTGGACCAAACTCTCACAAGTCAAGCCTGGCCTCGGGCCGAGCTTGGAGAGTAGAAGAACTCACAGAACCCCACCAAGCAGGTAGTCTAGTTGACCAGACTAGAGGCCAGGTCAGAGACCGGCCCGCGAGGATGTTGATCCTCGGAACCACCACCAAGGTAGGTAGGTATTTCTCAAATTAAAATTATTGGAAAACGTAGTAAAAGCATTGGGGGAATTTAATTACAGTTCTGTGAACCCAAAATAACTTATCATTGGAGTGAAAGACCCGATAAAATTGGCAAAAGTGTCTCATTAGCATAATGAGAGGGCTTAGACATCAGTGTTCGGGGGCCTGTGTTGTTAGCAAGTATAATGAATGTCATACGGGGTCTAAGAGAGGTCTTTGAACTGCAACCAGTACGAGCGGTATTGATCAGGTAGCCATCAGATAAATTTTCCTGGGAATCCAGCTAAGAGAGCAAGAGGCTAGCATCTTCTACCATAGGAGGCATAGATCTCTGAGACTAACGGGAGAGTTGCTTATTTTGCTCTTCTTGGTTGATTTCCGAAATTAGTTCTTTGGTGTAATGACCCTGATGAGGTTAAAATGTTGAGGACCCAAGACTCAACAAACACCTTCTCCCACTTAATAGTTGGGACATAACTAGCTGACCCCTCTCAGTGTTACATGCTAAAGCCGGACACACACATTCTCTACACATAAGAGGTATAACTGGCCGATCTCTGACGATGTTCAAAAGAGCAGCCGTGTCGAACAGCTTGATTGACCAGACCACCAACCAGGAGGCCTTGTCAGAGACTGGGCCTCGGGGGACGTCGATTCTCGGAATCATCGGAGAGTAACTGAAAAGTAAGCTAACTATTACACCACTGCTTTTCAACGGGTTTGTTTTGCACTTCCTATCGTGTCTCCTCGTCTCATGAAGAGTTATTTCCGTGAGGAGATTTGGCAAGCTGGGCTTTGTTTTGAGCCCACGTGAGCTATTCAGCAGCGCCTCTATAAAAAATACTGTTCTCCGATTGGACGAGTTGGCACACATACCGCGCTAGGATGATGTTTAAGATTCGCTACTTGAAACAAAAAGTTCCAAGTAGCACGGGCTATGGTGGGCCCGTAGTTATTATTATTAACATCTTTATTGACAAAATTAATTACAATTTTGCCTAATCTGAGGATTTTGATAGTGGACTTTTTTAACCGCACTAGGAAGCCCGCTACCTTCGGAGAGTGACTCTTGGTAGCCGCAAACCACGTTTTCTTTAAACATGAGCTTAAGAACGCCAACTTGCTCCAAATCGTCAAAGACACGAGCCCTAGTCAGTAATCTATCTTCCCACGTGCATAATTTATTCACGAGTCCCGTCACCCTTGACATGTCTTAAAATAAATTGTTGTTATCACAAAATGAGCTATTGCTGGAGGTTAGGTTGGCCGCCTGCATAGATCAGTCACTGGTAGTAGGTTCATTAGGATATTGCATTCAATTTGAAGTGTTTCCTCAGTGATAGATGATGGTGAAAGTCATCTTTAGGCGAGTGAAAAAATTGAATGCACACAGGCCTTGCCTATTTTAAATAGATCCGCTTGAATGTTGGGAATTTAATTTGATGATTTTTTTAACATTTTAATCTAGGTTTTAGGCCTACGGTAAATTTGAAAGTTATTAATGCAAATTTTCAATTAACGAGAAAATGCTACGGTTTTCAATGCCCAGATTTTCATGAGAGGTACACGTGTGTGTTATAGATACGATGGCCAACCTTGGTTACCATGCATTGATTATAGATACTTGCAACCTTGGTTACCATGCATTGATTATAGATACTTGCAACCTTGGTTACCATGCATTGATTATAGATACTTGCAACCTTGGTTACCATGCATTGATTATAGATACTTGCAACCTTGGTTACCTAGTCATAAAAGTATTTGTGTGTACGTCTGATACCATACTACCTGTGTAAAGGAAGAAATGTATATGTTTATCTCTCAGAATGTTCGGTAATATGTTTATTGTTTGTGATGTGTGAATATATGTATGGACACGTTGTACTGAACGGGGTGAGAATAGCTTGAGCTAACTCATCCCTTTGTGTGTATTTTACCTCATTAAACTTATTTCAATTTGCATTGATTTAAGGGATCAACGGCCACGCGGGCCCGCGTCTCTGACCAGGCCTTCTGGTTGATGGTCAACCAGGCTGTTGGTCGCGGTTGCTCGCAGCCTGACGTATGAATCACAGCCTGGTTGATCAAGTATCCTTTGGAGGTGCTTGTCAAGTTCTCTCTTGAGCACTGTGAGGGGTCTGCCAGTTATGCCCCTTACGTGTAGTGGAAGCGTGTTGAACAGTCTCGGTCCTCTGATGTTGATAGAGTTCTCTTACCACTTCTTTAGTGATAGGACTCTAAGAGGTAGAGTTCTCTACCTCTAGAGATAGAGGTATCAAATAATATATACATGAAAGATACTTGAAGGCCAGGTCCCAAGTTTGCACTGTTGAATAACAACAAACCGGAGCGAAAGATATGGAAGGAAATGCAGAATAGAACCTTTGAGGAGTAGAGGTGCCATAGGCATAATGATAGACCACTGTCTTAACATCAGAGGTCCACAGCTGTTCAACACCCTCCCAGCAAGCTCTATAAATATTGCCGGAGCAAAGGTGGACGTCTTCAAAAATAATTAGATAAGCTCTTGCAAGAAGTGCCGGAATAACCAAGTTGTAGTGGATATGTGGGTCTGAGGGCCGCTCCAAGCAACAGCCTGTTGGACCAAGTTGTCGCAAGTCGAACCTGGCCCGGGGCCGGGCTCGGGGAGTAGAAGAACTTCCGAGAGCCTCATCAAGACTCCAGTCAAGATATTGTTGCTGAACACTTCTTTATTTGATAACTTATAAGAGGCTTTGTTGGGTGTAGCAGGGAGCGATGACTTGATGAGTCAAAGTGACTGGTGTTGCAGTTTGCAGTGTTGTGATAACAGATACTTGCATGGAAGGTGTTGCAAGTAGGTGAGGTTGACAGGTATGTGCTGAGTGTGTAAACAGTCTAGGTGTCACGATTAGCATAGCGTGTTGAAAAGTAAGTGTGTGTACTCACCTAGTTGTGCTTGCGGGGGTTGAGCTTCGGCTCTTAGGTCCCGCCTCTCAACCGTGAATCAATAGGTGTACAGGTTCCTGAGCCTATTGGGCTCTTATCATATTTACACTTGAAACTGTATACAGAGTCTGCCTCTACCTCATCACTTCCTTATGCACGCTTCCAGGTGCACACGCATGCATACACACATATGCACGCACACAAACATACATAACCCCTGGGCGAGACTTTAAGGGCGCTGGTGGCTGAGTGGACAGCACGCTGGACACGTAATCCTGTGGACCGGGGTCGATTCCCGGCGCCGACGAGAAACAAAATGGGCAGAGTTTCTTTCACCCTGATGCCCCTATTACCTACCATTAAATAAGTACCTGGGAGTTAGACAGCTGTTACGGGCTGCTTCCTGTGTGTGTGGGGAGGGGGGGGGAATTGTTAGTAGTTAGTACGAGTTGATTATTTGACAGTTGAGGGGCGGACCGGAAGAGCAGAGCTCAACCCTCGCAAGCACAACTAGGTGAATACAGGTGTGAGAGAGAGAGAGAGAGAGAGAGTGAGAGAGAGAGGAGAGAGAGAGAGAGAGAGAGAGAGAGAGAGAGAGAGAGAGAGAGAGAGAGAGAGATGTATGATAGTACTAACTAACCAGGCGTCAAACAGCCTGGTTGACCAGTCCAGCAACCAGGAGGCCTGGTCGACGACCGGGCCGCGGGGACGCTAAGCCCCGGAAGCAACTCAAGGTAACCTCAAGGTAAGGTAACCTTAGCCAACTAGCTAAGAGTTAGTGTCATCTCAAGAATTGATCTATTAATCTTTGAGCAAGTTTTATTGTTGCTGTTGTTGTTAAGATGCTTATAAATTACCGTAGTTGCAAATCAGAATGGTCTGGTTTAGCTCTACTCAAAATATTTAGTCACTTGATAAACACCTGGATACCTGATCAACCAGGCTGTGATTCATACTCCAGGCTGCGAGCAGTAGAACAGCCTGGTTGACCAGACCACCAATCAGAAGGTCTGGTTCATAACCTGACCGCGGGGAAGTTGATCCCCGGACCCAACAGCAGGGAGGACTTCGTCCAGGGACGTCTTCGTCCAGGAACGACTTCGTCCAGGGACGACTTCGTCCAGGGACGTCTTCGTCCAGGGACGACTTCGTCCAGGGACGTCTTCGTCCAGGGACGTCTTCGTCCAGGGACGTCTTCGTCCAGGGACGTCTTCGTCCAGGGACGTCTTCGTCCAGGGACGTCTTCGTCCAGGGACGTCTTCGTCCAGGGAGGAAGTGTGACCGGGCCGGGGGGACGTTGAGCCTCGGACCCGTCGCAAGGTAAACACAAGGTAATCATATAATAAGCACAGAACAAAGCTTTCTCCCCTGGCAATATCATTGTAGTGGGGGTGTAAGAATCTTAATTGCAAGTTAAGCATTCAGTTCTTTAACTTTTTAACACTGGGGAGTTAAAGCTCTTTTTCATAGATATGATGATTTCTCAGTTTTAGGGACGCCTAGAATGATTATCATGGCTTTATTTTCTGTGCTTTCAAGCTTTTCCATAGATGTGTTTTCACATATATTTGAAGGGTATATGTATTAGTCGAGTGTGGCAAAGTTGATGACAAAGCATCCATATGCTGTGTACATTATTTTAATGTCCGCAACGGAAGCCCCGTGACTGTTCCAGGTCGTGTCTCTCTGTTGATGAGGAGCTCTTTCTTTCTCTTGCTAGAATCGACATTAATCCCGAGGTACTGAGTTAACCCACGAAGTTAACAAGTGGGTTATCTTGAGGTTATCTTGAGACGATTTCGGGGCTTAGCGTCCCCGCGGTCCAGTCCTCGACCAGGCCTCTTTTTTTTGTTACACATCCCCCCCCCCCCCAGGAAGCAGCCCGTAGCAGCTGCCTAACTCCCAGGTACATATTTACTGCTAGGTAAGAGGGGCATGAGGGTAAAAGAAACATTTTGCCCATTTGTCTCCTCCACCGGGGATCGAACCCGGAACCTCAGGCCTACGAATCCGAACCGCTGTCCACCCAGCTGTCAGGCGCCATGGGTAACTGACTACAGAATACTTGGCTGCGTCATAACTAAATGATTAACTATTAAGTGGCTGTGCTCCGTCCTTAACCTCTTTCTCTAGTATGTCTATTTTATGTTTTATGCCGAGCTTTGTCTTTACAATGTCATCAGGTTTGAAATATTCGGTGTGTGTGTGTGTGTGTGTGTGTGTGTGTGTGTGTGTGGTGTGTGTGTGTTGTGTGTGTGTTGGAGGTGGTGAGGCCCCTGAGTGAGTGGAGTGAGTGAGTGTGGTTGGCAGCCATGGCGGGTGGGTGAGGTTGACCCGGGGAATATATAGCTCCGCCGGCTAATGTGTCTCCGGTGTTTCTCTTCATCTCCTGCTATCACACGGTGATTGCTTGCCCTCACCGGCCCCAGTAGTACAGGCAAGTCCTGTCTCTCTCTCTGTCTCTCTCTCTCTCTCTCTCTCTCTCTCTCTCTCTCTCTCTCTCTCTCTCTCTCTCTCTCTCCTCTCTCTCTCTCTCTCTCCTCTCTCTCTCTCACTCACCTCTCCATCTCTCTCTCTCTCTCTCTCTTTCTCTTTCTCTTTCTCTCTCTCTTGTGTGTTATTTTTGTGTTTACATTTGGAACCAGTCCATCTAGTATATTCCAGTTTAAATTATTATGTCTCGTCTTCGCTCTTGGAAATTCAGTTATGAAAATTTCAATCGGTTCCAATAATTTTGATGCTTTATTGAGTGGATTCTAACAGTAAAAGTTCTAACACGTTCTACAGGTCAGCAGTGTTCCCCAGCTGTGATCGGGGCTGGTATCTGCAACAGACACAGACAGTACTAGTGTCTTAAAAGGTACCACCGGTATCGCCTTTCTTATTTGAAAAGTTCATGTTATTTAGCCTATCATCATCTTGCAGTTGTGAGAGCTACTTTATTGTGTTCTTTACAAGTAAGGTCAATGACGTGATTAGTCGCAAGTCTTTTAACTAAGAACATAGAACAGAGGTAACTGCAGAAGGCCTATTGGTCCATACGAGGCAGCTCCTATGTATAACCACCCAATTCCACTCATATACATGTCCAACCCTCGCTTGAAACAATCGAGGGACCCCACCTCCACCACGTTACGCGGTAATTGGTTTCACTTTTACATTGTTATTTATTTCAAAAGCGTGGTTTGACTTTGTCATAGTTTCATTATCTCTCAAATAATTGTAATGTATTTAGGTGATTTGGCCGTAATGCACAACTGTCAAGCCTCATTGTTCCGGAGGAAAAGCGCTTGTGTTTCCTTGATGAGACAGGTTGGCCAGACCACCAGCCAAGAGCTTGGTCAGAGAGGGGGCCGCCAGGATATTGATCCCAGTAACCGGCTTGACAGCAGGTAGGTAGGCTCAAGAGACCTCCATCAAAGTAGAGTTAAAAGGGAAAGATGGGTGGGATTAGCGTCACAGACTATAGGTCAATGAGTCTTCACATTCATCACACTATAGACTCACAATAGAGACCGACCTGGAGAGCAAATGATGATACCAGGCGAGCTACCTGTTTAATAAGATAAACTAATCCCCTAGATTAGATGTACAGGCTTCGTAAGTAGACAAGTAGATGAATGGTGAATCCTGGTCCGTAGATTGTGTCCCTGGCACGCCGCCTCCACCCCCCCCCCCCCCCCCCCACCACCACTCTTTACTGTTGGTCATTAGGTCTTACCGAGGGCGTCGCTCGTAACTTCCCCAGTGTAGCCTGGGGAACGAAATTGTTACAGGCGGTTCTCAGCGGTACATTTTTGGTCTCTAAATATACTAATTTGTTTTCGTTTCAAATTCTTTGACTTTCACATTTCCGGTTTACTCCTTGTACTGTTCTGTTTGTGCGGGGGGGGGGGTAACTCTTTGGTCCCGCCTCTCAACTTGTATTAAACGTGTGTGGATAATACCGAGGCTGAGAAAGCTGTGACAAGAGTACCGTAGCTCTAGTCAGCTGTCACGGGCTGCTTCCTGGGGGTGGAGGCCTGGTCGAGGACCGGGCCGCGGGGACACTAAAAGCCCCGAAATCATCTCAAGATAACCTAGCTACATACAGCATCATAATGCTCTGGAGTCCGGTTCTACAACCTCAATTCTGGGTCTAATGTCTGTGGCGAGCTGTTTACACTCGTTGTGTGTGGCCTTTCTAACCTTACTCTTGCCCCCCTAACCTTTCTCCATCCTCTCTTCCTTACATCCCTCGCTCCCTTCATCCTTCTCACCCCTCCCCCTGCCATTCTCGTGCCTGGCGCCCCCACCGCACCTCGCTGGTCGACCGTGCAAGAAGTGTGAAGTAATGTGGCCACACCTCGCGCGGCTCCCGCCCAGACACTCCCGCCACCTGCTGGCCGCGGGGGACTGGTTGGAGGAGCACCTGTGTCGCTCAGGGCAGGTGGGGCTGGGTGTCGCCAGGTGGTTGGGGGTGGGTGTGGCCAGGTGGTTGGGGGTGGGTTCGCCAGGTGGTTGGGAGTGGGTGTGGCCAGGTGGTTGGGGGTGGGTGTGCCTTGGGTTGGGGTGGGTGTTGGCCAGGTGGTTGGGGTGGGTGTGGCCAGGTGGTTGGGAGTGGGTGTGGCCAGGTGGTTGGGGCTGGGTGTGGCCTGGGGGTTGGGTGGGTGTGGCCAGGTGGTTGGGGCTGGGTGGCCAGGTTTGGGGGTGGGTGTGGCCAGGTGGTTGGGGCTGGGTGTGGCCTGGGGGTTGGGGGGGTGTGCCAGGGGGGGGGTGGGGTTGGGGTGGGTGTGGTTGGGGGGTGGGTGTGGCCTGGGGTTGGGGTGGGTGTGGCCAGGGTGGGGTTGGGGTGGGTGTGGTTGGGGGTGGGTGTTGCCAGGTGGTTGGGGCTGGGTGTGGCCTGGGGTTTGGGGGTGGGTTTGGCCAGGTGGTTGGGGTGGGTGTGGCCAGGTGGTTGAGGTGGGTGGCCAGGTGGTTGGGGTGGGTGTGGCCAGGTGGTTGAGGGTGGGTGGCCAGGTGGTTGGGTGGGTGTGGCCAGGTGGTTGAGGGTGGGTGGCCAGGTGGTTGGGGTGGTTGTGGCCAGGTGGTTGAGGTGTGGTGGCCAGGTGGTTGAGGGGAATGGATTACAGGTTATTACCGAAGGAACGTGGACATATAATCAAAAAGATTGATAGGTTGCTGACAAGTTTCTTCAATAATGGCCGATAAATGAGTCTGCCATGAGTGGCCTGACATGCAGGGTGCAAGGAGCAGCAGCCTGTTTGATCAGTTTACCACCAGGAGGGCCGTGTCCCAGCTGGCGTGTGCGCTGGACACCAGAGAATGTGTGCTATGGGAACACCTCATTTCCGTTCCATGGTGATGTAACTCATTGTGTTATGTCCCCGCGCACTGAACCAGTGGTAACGGAGGCGTCGTAGTATACCTGGAGCATACCTGGAGAGGGTTCTGAGAGTTCTACTCCCCGAACCCGACCTGAACCCAGGCTCGACTTGTGATAACTTCGTTCACCAGGCTGTTGGTTGGAGCGGCCCGCAGGCCTACATATCCACTACAGCTTGGTTGGTCCGGCACTTCTTGCAAGAATTTATCCAAGTGCCTCTTGAAGACTTTGCCATTGTTCCAGCAATATTTCTAATGCTTACAGGGAGGGTGTTGAACAGCTGTGGACCTCTGATGTTCAGAGAGTACTCTCTGATTGTGCCTATGGCACCTCTACTCCTCATTGGTTCTATTCTGCACTTCATTCCATATTTTTCGCTCTAGTATGTTGTTTTTCAATATGTCCAGAATTGATGTTGTTATTCTATTCCTCGATCTCTGTTAAATCACGCATTGCTCTTTACAAGTCTGATTATGATTAGTCAAGTATTTCCCTAGACAGGTCTCGTACTCCTGATAATTTGGTTCTTGATTCAGTGGAACAGTTTACCGATGGTTTACCTGTGGTTGATTTTGAGAGTGTCGACGTCCACATGGTAGGTAGACGCTTTCTTCCCCCCCCCCTCCTCCTCCTCTTCCCTGGGGCCCAGCCTGGGTTACCTGGTTATTATTACCTCATCTTTGAGGCTGTCTTGATAGTTCGCGTCCCTCATAGCCTAGCCATCACAACCAGACTGATCCGGTTACTTGTACAGGAGTTGCTCACCCGAAGAACGTGCACGGAACTGTTACTGCTCGAATCCATTCAGTGGAACGTTAACATGATTGGAACTGCCTAACATTCCTTCCTTGAAATGTGGGTCAGAGAAGTGTTCACGCCTCGTAATCAACGTGTGAATAGTATTATATATTTTCTTTTACATGACCAGGACGCAAGTGCAAAACAGCCCCGCTGAAAAGTGAGGGTGTGTGGATTAACTCTTGAGAGACGGGAGCCAGATTCACGAAGCAGTTACGAAAGTACTTACGAACGTGTACATCTTTCCTCGATCTTTGACGGCTTCGATTACATTTATTAAACAGTTTACAAGCATGAAAACTTGCCAATCAAGTGTTGTTATTGTTATAAACAGCCTCGTGGTGCTTCGGAGCTCATTAACTGTTTAATAATTATAAACAAAGCCGCCAAAGATTGAGAAAAGATGTACAGGGTCGTAAGGGCTTGCGTAACTGCTTCGTGAATCTGGCCTCAGGTTTATAAACAGTAATGAAAATATAAACAGGGGGTTAAGAGTGTTCCATTGTCTAGCGGTAATGACTGTGGTTCAGCAGGGCCTCAGACCCTTGTCCCCTCTTGTTTGACTCTTCCTGTTTGGAAGTCGATCCTAGGTTTAATAAGTGTACCTGATCAATCAGACTTTGATTCATACGTCAGGCTGTGAGCAGCCACGTCCAACAGCCTGGTTTACCTGGAGGCCTGGTCGAGGACCGGGCCGCGGGAACGTTGAGCCCTGAAATCATCGCAAGGTTGTAAACCTAACCCAATGTTTAGATGAATTTGTATTTAAATGAGTTTAAATATATATATTGTACCAATTGCATTATAGATAGCCCATTGGAGAGTAAGGGTGCAACAGGTATTCATAAGAGACAATGTTATATACATTAAGGGCCCAAATATATATAAGAGCGCATAAAGGAGGAAATAAGGCAGAGGCAAAAAATTACAGACCGATAGCACTAACATCGCACATCATAAAAATCTTTGAGAAAGTGCAAAGCAGTGAGATTACAAAATACATGGAATCACAGCAGCTCCATAACCCCGGACAACATGGTTTCAGAACAGGGCGCTCTTGCCTGTTACAGTTGCTGGACCACTATGATATGGCATTAGATGCCATGGAAGACAAACAAAACGCTGATGTAATTTACACAGATTTCGCAAAAGCCTTTGACAAATGTGATCATGGTGTTATTAATCATAAAATGCGTTTAAAAGGAATTACCGGAAAAATAGCCAGATGGATCAACAATTTCCCGGCTAACAGAACCCAATGTGTAATAGTCAACAAATAAAATCCGGACCATCAACCGTGAAGAGCTCAGTCCCCCAGGGTACTGTGCTTGATCCAGTACTTTTTCTCATCCTCATATCGGACATAGACAAGAACACAACCTATAGCACTGTATCGTCCTTTGCAGATGACACTAGGATCTTCATGAGAGTAGGCAACATAGAGGACACGGCAAACCTCCAATCAGATGTAGATCAGGTCTTTCTATGGGCTACAGAAAATAATATGGTGTTTAACGAAGATAAGTTCTAGCTCATGCGCTATGGAAAAATGAAAATATAAAAACTGAAACCACGTACAAAACGCAGTCAAATCATAACATAGAACGAAAAGGCAATGTAAAGGTTTTGGGTGTACTCATGTCGGAAGACTTTACCTTTAAAGAACACAGGGGGGGGGGAGGGAGGGAGGGAGGAGGAGGAGGAGGGGGGGGGCAGGCGCAGTGGCGTCCAGTAGCTGAAGAACTGGCTTGTCTGTTGATCTTTGGGCCCACAATTGTAGCTCCCGGCAGGCCGCCTAACACGCCTGTACTCCACCCTAGACAGTCCTTGTATCGTTGGCTCAGGCCTTCAGTCTCTGGTGAAAACCTTCCTCCATGACTGGAGGGATAACAGCTTAACTACTACCCTACAACTCATTAGTATCATCATCGAAATGTCCGTAGCAAATTCAAAACATGTATCAAAATTAATTTGACTTCATGAGCAGAGTAGGAATATGAATTCAGTTTTGGTGAAAATACACTATTATATTATAACATACTGGGGTGAGGTGTATGGTTCACCTTATGGTTCCCATAGCAGGGGGAACAGGAAGATTTTTAGGCCAATCGAGGTCTTTCTAAAAGATGAATCTAGACCAACTGCTGACCTTCCCGAGAATACAACTCATTACATTAACTAACTTTTGGATGCCTATTTACTGCTGCTACCTATTTACCTACCTGAGGGAGTTTAGAGAACATATACGGCATACATAGACGCGATAAAGCACCTAAATTATTGGAATCGTCTCAAAGCTCTCCAAATGTACTCACTAGAAAGAAGACGAGAGAGATCAAATAATATACATATGGAAAATACTGGAGGGCCAGGTAACAAACGTACACAGTAAAATAACAACATATTGGAGTGAACGATATGGAAGAAAATGCAGAATCGACAACCCATCATCAGAATTGACAGTATGTTTTAATACTAAGAGTAATAAGTACATTACCTTACTGTCATACATAGTACATAATTGCACTTATTGGGCTGTTACATTTACCTCCCCATTTATTCTCCTCGTTTTCTGTTAAGACACTGAATTTTAGGATGAAGTTTTAAAGTTCAATTCGCTATATACAAGTTTATATATCAGAAATTTCTTTTTCAGTTTTATTAAACAATAGAGATTTTATACAAAATTTGAAAATATCCTGAGTTTACAATTTATTGAAATATTTTAGTTAATGTCCACCTTTACTCTGGCAATATTTCTTATACTGCAGTCGCTGGGAGGATATTGACGGGATATTCTTAGTGTCTTCTCTGCTCGTGTGGCACCTCTACTTCTTCACTGGCCCTTTAGTACTTCTATGTGATACCTCTCGTTTTCTTTCCAGGGAAATATTTTGAGAGCTTGGAAACAGTCCCAATAGTTTAGCTTTGTTGTGTCTGTGCGTGTTGTTTAAATTCTCTTTATTCTATTTCAGCAATTTTCCTACTGTGAAGAGGGGGGGGGAAGTGAGTATCGAGCAGTAGCTCTAGGTGGGACGGCACCATTGATTTGAATAATATGACCATTGTGGTGTGACCTTGAATTTGAATGTTCATAAACCATCCTATCATTTTTTCTAGCTAACTATTCAGTATTGATTAGTTATGCTCCCTAAATGTTAGGTCTTCAGACATCACTATTTCCTGATCCTTGCATGTTGCTTTGCTACTATGGGTTGATCTGATTGCCTATGTAACCCTGTATTTCGTTTAAGATCTTTATTTTTTCTATACGTAAGACCTGGAATTTATCAAACATCATGCTGTTTTCTGCTGTCGAATCGAAAACTGTATTAATAACAGCCTGTAGTTTTCAGTGTCTTTTACACAAGTAATTTTCATACTTGATTTTTTTGTCATCTGCAAAAGATGGCACGAACCATTTGTATGAGAATGAGAAAAAACAGTGGGTGCAAGGACTGTGCCCTGAGGTACAAGACCTTTTTACTGCGCTTGGACTTGATATTGTTTGATTGACTGTTAGTTGTTTGCATCGTTTGACAGGAAATTGAGTATCCATCGCCCTACTTTCCCTGCTATTCCAATTGATCTCGTTTGATGTGCTATCACTTCATGTCACATTTACAAATGCCATCGCAAAGTTAATCTTTACATATGTAATTTTGTTGTTGTTCTAATGCTTGACTGCCTTGTCATTAGATACTTTAGACCTGCGGTATGACGTAGGTGTAGTTTTGCTATTACCTACTCCACTCTTGAGTTATTTGCATATTCCATCCAAAATGTGATACACTCCTGCTGGTCACAACCGTCTGTTCACTAGGCATCCTGTAGAATTTGACAAACTATGCAAACTCAGAAAAATGGTCGGATGGATTCCGAGAATTTTCAAATCCAGGGATCCCATCACAATGGTTTGTACTATACAAATCACTTGTACTGTCCCGTCTTGAGTACTGCTCACTACTCACTTCCCTCTTCAAGCAGGAGAATTGCTGAAATTGAGGGAATACAGAGAACATATACGGCATACATAGACGCGATAAAGCACCTAAATTATGGGATCGTCTCAAAGCTCTCCAAATGTACTCACTAGAAAGAGACGAGAGAGATACAATAATATACAATGGAATACTGGAGGGCAGGTACCAAATCTACACAGTAAAATAACAACGTACTGGAGTGAACGATATGGAAGAAAATGCAGAATAGAACCAGTGAAGAGCAGAGGTGCCATAGGCACAATCAGAGAACACTGTATAAACATCAGAGGTCCGCGGTTGTTCAACGTACCCCCAGCGAGCATAAGAAATATTGCCGGAACATTCACATCGTAAGCCAACCGTGGACATCTTCAAGAGAGAAACTGGACATTGTTTCCTCAAGAGAAGTGTCGGACCAACGGGCTGTGGTGGGTATGTGGCCTGCGGGCCGCTCCGAGCAACAGCCTGGTGGACCAAACTGCTGGTCAAGTCAAGCCTGGCCTCGGGCCGGGCTTGGGGAGTAGAACTCCCAGAACCCCATCAACCAGGTAACCCTTCCTATTGTATAAGTCGCTGCATAAATACCGTATACTAATTTTGTTAATAAAAACAGCTATTAGTTATCATGGGCGGTAATTCCTGAGCCATTACCACATTAATTCTGGGTAGAAGGTAACATTTTATGGACCTACCTTAGTTGC
>WNGS01109635.1:17771542-17800996 GCA_020271785.1 Procambarus virginalis
TTGTTTTATTAGTTTTATAAAACTGTAATATCATTATTGCTATAGGTTAAGTACTAATTGTAATTAAGAAGCAATAAAATGCTTATCTTCAAACACTAAGAAGGTTAAGTTAGATTGTGGTTTTCTATTCAGCTTCTCAGGTAAACTCAAATATTCACAATATATTTGACAGTATGGTTTAATACTACGTGAAAATAAGTACAATTCCTGACTGCTATGTATAGTACATAATTGCACTTACTGTGCTGTTACATTATCCTCCCCATTTTTGGAGGACGGGTTGGAATAGAACCAGTGAAGAACAGGGGTGCCATAGAAATTAAAATGCCAAAATTGTATTCCTTGAGCGCAGGCGGGAGAGATACATAATAATTTACACGTGGAAAAGAGTAAGGGGCTGGTCCCAAACCTGCACCCAGAAATAACAGCACATGAGACCAGAAGACATGGCAGGATGTGCAGAATACAACCGTTGAGGTACAGAGGTGCAACAGGTACTCTGAGAGAGAACTCTATCAACATCAGAGGCCCGAGACTGTTCAACACGCTTCCACTACACATAAGGGACATAACTGGTCGACCCCTCACAGTGTTCAAGAGTTAGTTAGTTAGTTTAGTTCATTTATTATGCACCCCATACCCAAATTGTGGGCGGTAGTGGAAATTAAGGGTTACAGAGGCACATAATGGGCTCAGGGACTGAACCCCACAATTCATTTAGCTAAGCAAGTTACAATCTTGTAGAGTTAGTTACAAATTCAATATAAGTCGTCACATCAACAATGGGTTCGAGATCGACCACAAGTACAGTTTCTAAATTAAGCAACTGACATATGTGGAGAGCTAGTGTCACAATTGATATGTTTGTCCTGCACACCGCTCCCGATCCAGTGGGCAGCGGTGGATACAATAGGTTACAATCACTCAGTTACTACCTACAGTTAGTTAGCAAACTGGGGATATTTGGCTAAAATTTCTGGTAGCAGATAATTTTGAATGAAATATTTACACATCGCAAGAGAGAACTTGATAAGCACCTCCAAAGGATTCCTGATCAACCAGGCTGTGACTCATACGTCAGACAGCGTGCAACCGCGTCCAACAGCCTAGTTGACCAGTCCAGCAACTAGGAGGCCTGGTCGAGGACCGGGCCGCGGGGTCCCTAAGCCCCGAAATCATCTACCTTGAAATGTGGTTACCTTACCTTGATAAAAACGTATCAAGGTAAGGACTGTATGTATTCACCTAGTTGTGCTTGCGGGGGTTGAGCTCTATGTGTAGTAGGGGGGCCTGACAGCTGAGTGGACAGCACTCCGGATTCATAGTCCTGAGGTTCCGGGTTCGATCCTCGGTGGAGCCGAAAACAAATAGGCAGAGTTTCTTTCACCCTGATGCACCTGTTCACCTAGCAGTAAATAGGTACCTGGGAATTAGACAGCTGTTACGGGCTGC
Organism: Procambarus virginalis; assembly: GCA_020271785.1. NCBI lineage: Eukaryota > Metazoa > Arthropoda > Malacostraca > Decapoda > Cambaridae > Procambarus > Procambarus virginalis. The sequence continues at coordinate 17,772,995 of WNGS01109635.1, forward strand.
TTCCTGGGGTGTGTGTAACAAAAAGGAGGCCTGGTCAAGGACCGGGCCGCGGGGACACTAAGCCCCGAAATTATCTCAAGATAGGGGAAGGACTGTATGGGTGTAGTGGGAGGACTGGTTGATACCTGGTTGATAACCTGGTTGATGGGGTTCTGGGAGTTCTTCTACTCCCCAAGCCCGGCCCGAGGCCAGGCTCGACTTGTGAGAGCTTGGTCCACCAGGCTGTTGCTCGGAGCGGCCCGCAGGGCCACATACCCACCACAGCCGGTCTGGTCCGGAACTTCTCTTAGGAAACAAGTCCAGTTTTCTCTTGAAGATGTCCACGGTTGTTCCGGCAATATTTCTTATGCTCGCTGGAGGACGTTGAACAACCGCGGACCTCTGATGTTTATACAGTGTTCTCTGATTGTGCCTATGGCACCTCTGCTCTTCACTGGTTCATATCTTGCATTTTCTTCATTCGTTCACTCCAGTACGTTGTTATTTTACTGTGCAGATTTGGACTGGCCCTCTCCAGTTTTTCAGATCGACTGATTTTTTGTATCTCTCTCGTCTCCTTTCTAGGAGTACATTGGAGAGCTTTGAGCATATCCCATAATTTAGTGTGCTTTATCCGTCTATGTATGCCGTATATGTTCTCTGTATTCCCTCTTATTTCAGCAATCTCCTGCTTTGAAGAGGGGAAGTGAGTATGAGCAGTACTCGACGGGACAGTACAATTGATTGTAAGAGTACAAACCATTGTGATGGGATCCTGGATTGAAATTTTCTCGAATCCATCGACATTTTTCTGGCTGACTGTGTGGTGGTGGGTATGTGGGAGACTGTGTTTGTGGGGTAGATTGGGAGGACTGTGTGTGGGTGTTTGGTGTGTGTGGTGTGTGTTTTTTGTGTTTTCCGTGTGTGTGTGGTTGGGTGTTTTAGTGGTGTGTGTGTGTGTAGTTGTGTCTTTGGCGGTGCCGTGTTGTGTGTGTGTGTCGTAGGGCGAGCCGTGTGTGTGGGTCCGTGGCTGCGGCCGTTGGGTTTTGCGTCGTTGGCTGCCTGTTTTGTTTGTTTCGTGGGCGGCGCTTCTTTTTTGTTTTGTTTCGTTTTGCGACTGTTTGTGGTTTGTGTTTGGTATGGGGAGAACTGTGTTGTGTGTGTTAGTGGGAGGACTGTGTTGTTTTTGTGTGTGTAATGGGAGGACTGTGTGTTGTGTGTAGTGGGAGATTGTGGTGTGTGTGTTATGGAGGACTGTGTGTGTGTGGTGTGTGGTAATATGTGGAAGGACTGTGGGTTTGTGTGTACTCAACTATTTGGACTCACCTATTTGTGCTCAGGATCGAGCCATTGACCTCTTGGCTCCCCGCCTTTTGCCATTCCAGCCATCGGTTGTTTAAAGGAATGACTTCCTGTCCTATTTCCCCATCATACCTAGTCTTAAAAGTATGAATGTATTTCCTTCCACGACCTGTTCCCCAAGTGGCATTTCCATTTTCCACTACTCTCACGCTAAATGAAACTTCCTAACATCTCTGTGACTCATCTGAGTGTTCCAGTTTCCACCCATGTCCCCCTCGTTCAGTTATTATTACGTATTAACATTTCATCTATGGTGTTGTGTAGTGATCATATGGCCTGGCAGAGGGAAAATGTTGCAAGTTTTTTTTATTGATTTAACATGCTGTGGTTGAATAGTTATTTGATTATGAAAATGCCGTTAGCCTGATTAATTAGGTAAACATAAAGATGCTTAAAAACGCATCCGTAAAGTATCCAGCTATATTATTTGGCATACCTGACAGTGTACACCTACGCCTGTTCGTGTCTGTTGAAAATCGAGGTGCTCCTACTTGTGCATACATACGCCTTCGCAATCTGTATACGGTGGTGGTGGGGAGAGCAGCCTGGGTGGTGACGAAGCAGTGAAGTGCGAGCAGCAGTCTGTCTCGCAGGATCTCCAGCACTTTAAGTTGTAAGTTTTATATATCTCTATAAAATAGTTTAACCAGGTTGAGAGGCGCCTTGCGCCGCCAGTACAACGCTAGTTAAAGTATTGTAGGGAAAGGGACATTGTACGCTCAGGAATTAGTACAGTGTTCACGCAGATGTAAGGCTGCGCTTAACGCGGTGGCTATGTTCTTAATGAAGGTGGTGGTAGGGGCTGATGGCTGTGTAAATACAGGTGGCACGTACGCTAGCACGGCTGATGGTGATGACCCTGCTGCTGGCGATGGTGTTTCTGATGGCACTGGTGATGATGATGCTGTGAAATGAAATGGGGGCGATGGGCGGTGTATTACGCGTAAGATAGCTTTGGATGGACCCAGTGAGGAATACGGCCATCCATCACCATCATCGACCCGCTCGCTGCTTTAGTGTGCTGCTGCATATGGGGTAAATATGCCCAGGATCTTCCCCGCCACCTATTTTCTACATTTTTCGATCTTATAATTTTGGAAACATTATATTATAATGCATGGCAGCTGGACGTCTAGAGAAAGCGTTTATAATTTTGACGCAGTAAAGATTTCAAGTACTGAGATTCTTAGGCGTGGGTGTTTGATTGGGCGGCTGCAACAGTAGATATCTGGAGATGTCAAGCCTGGCCTCGGGCTGGGATTGGGGAATAGAACTCCCGGAATCCCATCAACCCACTGTGCAAACTGGAACTAGCAGGTCCATTGTTCATCACAATGAAATGTGTGAAGTAAAACATGTGTATGGGGCAAGTAACAAAGTCAGTAGACTAACAGATGTTGTCACAGCTCGTATAAGACTTGGCTACAAGTATCTCTGGCAGTTCGGCTTGTATAGGGATCTAGATGAAGTAAAGCGTAAAGTGTGTGGACAAAGACAGGGACACACACTCGAACACTATATCCTGGATTGTAGTAAAATGAGCCATTTAGAGATAGATCTAAGCTCACTCTGTATGATATGGCAACCTATTATTACCATGGATAAATTACCTGAAATCCTTGCACTGTACCCACATTTCGCTTCCAGTAGATGAACGACATATGAGATTCAGAAACAAGTTGTGTATTGTGAGGACTAATAATAAACAGAAGCTCCCCTATGACTCTGTAATGTTCCCATTGGTCAAACTATTATGTATTAGCGATAAGACCTACCATTAATGTATGATGACTTACTGTAAATATGTAGCTCTTGAAATAGCACTACTCTGTAACTAGCTGACATTGTAACTATAAGGTGTGAAGGATAGATGCAATTGTTTATGAAATAATCTAAGATGAGGTCTGATAAAGACCTTTTGTGCCTCTGTATGTATTGCTTTTGCGCTACTGCTCACAGGATGAGTATGGGGTGCACAATAAACTAGCCGCCTTCGGCGACAACAATCAAGTCAATCAGGATATTGTTGATACCAAATTTCGACAGCCTTAATGGTGAGAGTGAGAGTGAGTGAGTGTGTATAGCAGTATTATGATCTAGACTATAGAGAGAACAAGCGCCTTAAGCAGTATAACCATCGGCTGGGGCATGGTTGAAAAGCTCGTCCCACATAATTACTCCAGGCTGCTTACTGTTCCATTCCACTTCCAGGAAAGTATTTGATGTTTGTGCCCCGTTCCATTTTTAAACTTAATATATTTTTTTTACCATAAGCCTAGTGGCAGATCTGGGCCAGATTCGCGAAGCAGTTAGGCAAGCACTTACGGACCTGCACATCTTTTCTCAATCTTTAGCGGCTTTGTTTACAATTATTAAATAGTTATTGAGCTCTGAAGCACCAAAAGGCTGTTTATAACAATAACAACTGTTGATTGGGAAGTTTTCATGCTTGTAAACTGTTTAATAAATGTAACCGCAGGCGTCAAAGATTGAGGAAAGATGTACAAGTTCGAAAGTACTTGCGTAACTGCTTCGTGAATCTGGCGCCCTGATGATTGTATTGTGTTTAACATTTATTTAAATTGCTGTACGTCTTCACTGTCGACAGTGGATGCTACGCATGAACAATCTAATGTCGTCGACCTAGGATAATACCACATTATTATGCTCCCTTTGTCTTTAAAATTGACATGCGTCATCTAGTAATTTATATAGGATAAGAATTTTTAGTGTTAATTATTTCTTAACAAAATTTAGATGTCTGAAGAAACGTTAATACAATTTGCTTACCTGTCGCTTTTCATTCCCGGTGAATGAAAAGGTTTGGCCTTTTGTTCCTGTTGGTTAAATCAACAAAATAATTGTTGGACGTTATACTTGAACGGAATGAGATTTCCATTTAATTCTCCCAGAGCCCATGTTGCTGCGAGCTGCCTTGGGTGTCGTTACTGGGGGCATGGTGACGGTCCCTGTGTCTGCCGTGCTAGTGATTGATCACTGTTGTGCTAGTTATCACTGCCTATGGTGCTAGTGATTGATCACTGTTCTGCTAGTTATCACTGCCTGCTTGATACCTGCTTGATGGTGCTAGTGATCGCTGTCTGTGGCATTATCCACTGGGTATACCTGCTTGATGAGGTTCTGGGAGTTCTTCTACTCCCCAAGCCCGGCCCGAGGCCAGGCTTGACTTGTGAGAGTTTGGTCCACTAGGCTGTTGCTTGGAGCGGCCCGCAGGCCCACATACCCACCACAGCCCGGTTGGTCCGGCACTCCTTGAAGAAAACAATCTAGTTTTCTGTTGAAGATGTCCACGGTTGTTCCGGCAATATTTCTGATGCCCGTATGATATCCAAGAGTTGAATCAACGCTATCCTTGGGTTATTGCGCCAACTGGGTAGTGGTCATCACTGCCCCTGCATCCCGTTCTCCTAATAGAAGGTCGCATTTTGACGTATAGTCCATCTAAGGGGGAAAAAAATTGTCGGACTAGAAAATGGTAGCGGCTCGCGAAATTGACATATTGTCCCGTTTTCTGTTTTGGGTCCTCTGGTAGGTTAGGATAAGGACACTTTAGTACGACAGTTTTTTACGTTGGGAAACCTTTGGTGGACGGGCAACTGAGGTATGTACTCACCTAGTTGTGATTGCGGGGGTTGAGCTCTGGCTGTTTGGACCCGCCTCTCAACTGTCAGTCAACTGGTGTACAGATTCCCGAGCCTATTGGGCTCTATCATATCTACACTTGAAACTGTGTATGGAGTCAGCCTCCACCACATCACTTCCTAGTGCATTCCATTTGTCAACCACTCTGACACTGAAAAAATTCTTTCTAACGTCTCTGTGGCTCATCTGGGTACTAAGTTTCCACCTGTGTCCCCTTGTTCGTGTTCCGCCCGCGCTAAAGTGTCAGTGTATGTGTCAGTGCCCTGATAAACGGGGCTATGACACATGCCTCAGAGTGCGAGTAGCTGCGTCCAACAGCTTGGTTGACCAGAGCACCAACCAAGAGGACTGTAACACGATGTTGTGTTGAGCGACCTCGCTGGCATTAACAGTCCCCCGCGCGGGGCTCAAAAGGCAACTTGATAAACACCTCCGATGGATACCTGATCAAGCAGGCTCTGGTGCATACGTCACACTGCAGGCAACACTGTCTTAACAGCCTGGTTGATCACACCGTCAACCAGGAGGCCTGGACACAGACCAGACAGTGGAGACCTTGATTCTCGGAACATCATCAAAGTAAGTCACACTTGATCTTTTTTTTAAGGCTTAGATTACATGTGGTTTAATTAATTTCGTTAGTCTTATGGCCTTAGCTTCTTCCATGGCTATAAGTCTTGGCTTATAGAAAGATGGCTTGCATGATTGATCAAGCTATTGGTGCTTGTGGCTCGCAGTGGTAAGTCTTTACAACCCGGCTAATCTGACCGTTGGGGGCATAGACCCTTGGAGCCACCCAAGGATGGTAACCTGTCTTGATTTTCCTGTTGAAGGCCTTCTTCCTCTGCTGGAAGTGTGTGGTCTCGCGCGAGCTAGTGGAAGGTTACACAGTCGTGTATACCTGCTGCTGTATTCTATTCATGCGTGTGATGATACCTAGGCATTGTGTTGTCAAATATTTTAAACTAAGCATACATTTGAATGTAGACAGATGTGTATACACAGCAGAATACCTGCAGCAGTGAATACACAGGGTGCGGGGGTGTGTGCGTGCCGCAAGCTGTACACGGATCGTCACGCACATCCTGGCCTGCAGGAGTTTGGGAGCTGTGGTCTTATGTAACGCCGATATTCCCTCATATTATATTCCCTGTCACACACGTCAAGGGAATATCATTTCCGTTAGCACTAGAGCTGGGAGTTGTGGACACGCTTCGTACAATGTTTCACTTGTTATATGCGCTCAAAATCGTGAAGCCAAACACGAAACACGAAGACGCTGAATATTCAAAATGTTCACGAATGTTCGTTGTATTTAGAAAGGAAAACTATATTTCCATAGAATTTCTACGCAAATTTTACTGGAGAAGCTGAATATTTAGTCGGCCCCCAGGCTAGGCTTGGAGAGAACAACATCCTCAGAGAGAGAAGAGGAGTCCAATAGCCTCAGGAACCTGCACTCCAGTTGATTGATGGTTGAGAGTACATCTATTTCCTTTGATCCTCTTCACTCCCACTACCTCCCCATTTAGTCCTCCCACCCCTGACACAAACTATGCAACCCAGTTTATAGTCTTATGTTAGTGCAAAAGTAGTCCAGATTCATTATTTACAGTTGGCGAGGTTGTAGAGTTGTCGCGGTGTAAGACCCCGAGACTAGTTGGGTCTTTTTACGCTCGCCTCGATTGTCTTGTGTGTGCGTTCATCTATTTTTGGGTCTGCCTTTTTGTGTGCGTATTTTTGGTGAGTTAAAAGGGAGCGTTTGTTGAGGACGCGTTGGTGGACGTTTAGTGATTTTAAGGCGATATTCTTATTGGGTGGTGGCGTAGTTTGTTGCACTTTTTCTGCGTACTTCCTCCCGTCTCGTTGGTGGTGTTTATGTCCCTGTCGTGTGTCCGGCCACGTCTTCGCTCTGTCTCGTCCGTCGTCTAATTTGTTTTCACCCGTCTTATCCTGTCTTCGTTAATGCTCTTCGTTTCCTCTCCCCTCTCCTATTTAATGCCTTTTCACCTTGTATATCCCTAGCTTTACTATCTGCCACTGGTCGCACTTCCTCTTCCAAGCCTCATATCCTGTGTGGTATCTTCCTGGTCATCTCCTCCTTCCCCTCACAAACCAGCCTATTCCAGCTCATTTCTCCTGCGAGTTATTCACCCCTTTATTCCAAGGGAACGAGCTCCGGTATTCTTCATTTCTCACACACCAGTGTCTTGCCCTTAATGTGGCATCACTTCCTTCCTAGTCAAGTCCTCTTTGTTTTAAACATTCAATGTACCCCCTTTGTACATTGACACCCCCCCCTACAGACACAAACCAACACCCACACACATGTATAAACCCACATCCACCCACCTCGCACACAAACCACACTCATCCACACCTCGCCATCCCGAACACAACCCCACTCCCACACACACGGTTGTGCAGCCTTCATAAGGTTACGACAGTAATAGAAGGGAAAGTATGACTACCACACTTCCTGGTACCTGTGCTGGTACACGCCCGTCTAACCCGAGTAACCATCCATCACAACCCCTCTCTACTCCAATTTTTCATTACTCTTCCCCCTCTTACATCTCCCTGTTTTTTCCCCTTGAACTTAAATTTTCCCGCATCTTCTTTTTAACTCATAATTCCTGCATATAGTGATCGCAGATTGTCTGAAATCGTATTTTGTATAACCAGTATTTGTGTAATTTTGCTAAACAAAATTAAACACTTGAAGGAGTTCATGCACGGGTCATATCTGGAATTGGGATCGTCTCAAAGCTCTCCAAATGTACTCACTGGAAAGGAGACGAGATATGATGTTTTAGATTCAGCTACTCAGAACAAAACGTTTCAAGTAGCACGGGTTATGTGAGCCCGTAGACGAGAGCTGTTCAACACCCTCCCAGCAAGCATTAGCAATATTGCGGAAACAAAGGTGGATGTATTCAAGTGGCACTTAGATAAATTCTTGCAAGATGTGCCGGATCAACCGGGCTGTAATGGATATATGAGCCTGCGGGCCGCTCCAAGCAACAGCCTGTTGGACAAAGTTATCACAAGTCGAGCCTCGGAGAGTAGAAGAACTCCAAGAACTCTCTCAAATAATATAATCGTGGAAAATACTGGAAAGCCAGGTCCCAAATCTACTCAGTAAAATAACAAAATACTGGAGTGAACGATATGGAAGAAAATGCAGACTAGAACTAGTGAAGAGCAGGGTTACTCAAGTACTCCCTCTGTTTCAGTAATCTCTCCTGCTCTGAAGGTAAAATGGGTACTGAGCAGTACTCAAGACGGGACAGCACAAGTGATTTGAATAGTACAACCATTGTGATGGGATCCCTGGATTTGAAAATTCTTGTAATCCATCCGATCATTTTTCTGGTTGACGCAATATTTGCTTGGTTATGCTCCCTAAACGTTAGGTCGTCAGACACCATTATTCTCAAATTCTTTTCATGCTGTTTTCCTACTATGGGCAGATGTGATTGTGTTTTATACCCTGTATTATACTTAAAGTTCTCCTTTTTACCGTACCTGAGTACCCAGAATTTAACACTGTTAAACATATTTTCTGCTGCCCAGTCGAAAACTTTGTTAATATCTGCTTGTAGTTTTTCAATATCTTCAGCCCACACATCCACTATAACTGGTTGATCCGGTACTTCTTGCAGGAACGTGTCTAATTTTTATTTTTTTTGTTAAATACGTCCACCTTACGGAAGGAAAGGTAACCTTTGTTCGGGCAATGTTTCTTATATTTACTGAGAGGATATGAACTCCCGTGGACCTCTTGAGGTTTATGCAATGTTCTCGGACTGTGCCTCTGGCACCTCTACTCCTCAATGCTTCTCTTCGACATTTCCGATCATATCGTCTGCTCTACAGTATATGTTATTTTACTGTGTAAATTTGTTACGTTAGCTTAGTCATACGTCAGGCTGCGAGCAGCCGCGTCTAACAGCCTGGTTGATCAGTCCAGCAACCAGGAGGCCTGGTCGACGACCGGGCCGCGGGGACACTAAGCCCCGGAAGCACCTCAAGGTAACCTCAAGGTAAGGTAGTTGGGTAGCAAGAGCAAGGGTGAGGAGCCATTGACCAACGCTGCCTTGGGAGAGAGCACACGGCGCCAGTTGAACAACAGACCAGCCACAGCTAAGCCAAGTAACATCGTCAATTTGTTCCACTACCTTGATTTTTTTTATATACACTTTCCCTTGTGCTCCTCTTGGCTCAGGTGGTGATGATAACGTCTGGTTACACTGCTTGTTATACTGTTGGACACACTGCTGCTTACACAACACGGTGAGTGCTGCTGGCCTCACTGGAGTTATGGTTAACGAGAGCCATTGATAACAAGAACTTTTCACACTAGAGATGCTATACCGATGATGATACTTTTCAAAACGCTTGTGCTCTCTAGAGTGGAGTACTGCTGCACAATGACAGCCCCTTTCAAAGCTGGGAAATTGCTGACCTGGAGAGCGTGCAGAGATCCTTTACTGCTAGAATCCACTCAGTAAAACATCTAAACTACTGGGACCGACTAAAGAGCCTAAATCTGTATTCACTTGAGTACAGGCGGGATAGATACATAATTACATGTGAAAAATAGTAGAGGGGCTGGTCCCAAACCTGCACACAGAAATAACATCACATGAGACCAGGAGGCATGGCAGGATGTGCAGAATACCCCCGTTGAAAAGCAGAGGTGCAACAGGTACTCTGAGAGGGAACTCTATCAACATCAGAGGCCCGAGACTGTTCAACACGCTTCCACTACACATAAGGGGCATAACTGGCAGACCCCTCACAGTGTTCAAGAGAGAACTGGATAAACACCTCCAAANTATAAATGGCCGGACTCACGCGGTGTTCAAGAGAGAACCTGATCAACATTTTCAAAGGATACCTAATCAATCAGGCTTTGATTCATACGCCAGGCTGCAAGCAGCTGCGTCAAACAGCCTGGTGACCAGACCACGGCAGGGACGTTGATCCCAAGAACTAACAACAGTATAATGACGATTTGACAACCCCCAAACCGCCCCCCCCCCCTCCCCCTTCGCCCACCCTTCACTCCCTTCCGCCCATCCCCCCCCCTCCTCCTACATCCCACCAGTCACCATGCAAAGTTTTGCTAGGCTAGCCAAAGCATCTGGAGCATATTCACGAAGCAGTTACGCAAAACTTACGAACCTGTACATCTTTTCTTATCTTTGGCGGCTTTGTTTAGAATTATTAAACAGTTAATGAGCTCCAAAAGCACCAGGAGGCTGTTTATAACAATAACAACAGTTGATTGTATAGTTTTCATGCTTGTAAACTATTTAATAAATGTACCAAAATCCGTCAAAGTTTTGAGGAAAGATGTACACGTTCGTAAGTGCTTGCGTAACTGCTTCGTGATCTGTCATCTGACCTACAACATTGGACAACCATTTCTTTTATAGATGTAAATACATATTATATATAGTTATATAGTTTAGACTTAAGAAAATAGAATGTGATGTGTTATTTCAACACACATTCATATTATTGCAGTGCATAAAAACAAATTCGGTAACCACTGTAACAGTTTCTCACAGTTTCAAGTGTAGATATGATAGAACCCAATAGGCTCAGGAACCTGTACACCTGTTGAGAGGCGGACCAAAGAGCCAGAGCTCAACCCCCGCAAGCACAATTAGGTGAGTACGTATAGCCTTAGGCTAGGCCTAAGCTCACTGTGGTTCCCGATAGAATATGCTTTAACTAATGCCTGTGATAGTAAGTTAAGTCTGGAACACTTGCCGCCCACACTGCCATTACCCAATCAGCTGAGACTAACCCACCTACGGTATACCGCGCCACGTTTGTTTGTTTAAGCCCAGGGGAAGCCGACCCTCTCAAGCTGGGGGCTCTGAATAGCTCCCACCGCCTTAACTCTGGCGGCCATTATTTGTGGTGCTTTTCATCCGTCGTTGTTGGTCAGCATTATTGTTTACACGTACACAGACAGGTATTATGTGGGTGTATATTTCTGCGCCAACGATGGCTTCGTTGTTACGGTTCTAGATAAGTGATTTACTAATAAGTTATATGCATATGGGAACATACCGGCTAAGCTATATTGATGTGGTAACAAAAGTGAAGCCTGATAATTCGTAATACTTTATTGGGTCTGATTCTGAAATATCTCCATTAATAAGATTCAAAAGCGACTCTTGGCAGAAGTGTTTATAAATAACGTCTAGCCTGTGGTTTGATTCATTCTTCAGTTGAAGAAAAAAAAACGTTGCCTGGCGCTCTCAACTCCGTCACCTGCAGTAGTGTTTGTTCCTCCTTTCCTGCTGCCTTGTTCATGTACAGAGTACGAAATGTTGTACTTGTCGGCGCTTATTTGTACACAAGATAGCCTTGCTTGCTGGTAGCCTAGTACCCTAATATCCTCTAAATATTTTCTATTAGCAAGTCTGAACGTGACCTGAATCCAAAATTGCCTCAACTATTGTCAGAAAATAACATGATTCACATGTAACGATCTTTTTTATTAATGTAGTCTACTTGTTATGACGATTCCAGGGGTAATATACTCCAGTTTATCTAATACCTCACCAATAATTCATGATGGTGAATCTGTTAGCTCTGTGGATGCACCAGCTGAGTATATCCGGCACTTGGGTGTTGTTTTCAGAATACGTAAGTGCTTGCCGCAGTCTGTGTTGGGGAGGAAGTGTGCATGAGTGTGTGTGACATTTACAGCCTCGTGTTAATTAGAAGTCTGGTGTGACTGCTGTCTTAGGAACGACGGGAATCCACAAAAGGGGCATTTTCAAGTTCAATAAAAGTTTACCTGTATGTGTGTGGATATATATATATATATATATATATATATATATATATATATATATATATATATATATATATATATATATATATATATATATATATATATATATATATGGTCAGAGAACAAATCCACAAGGTCGTGACGTCCGGGTCAGAGATTTTATATTGCGTTCCTGTAATATAAAAAAATATATAATAACAGCTGTACTAGGGCCTGTGCTAGGCCTCACAATAATAAAATATCAGAAAAATCGAATTATCGTGTTTTTTTTAGCTTCTCTAAGCCTAGCAATATCAGAGTTATGTTTTATTTCATTTTTAGAGTTGTAAATCTGGCCTGGTTAACCAAACCAGGAAGCCTGGTTGGAGACCGGGCCGCGGGGACGTTGATCCTCTGAATCTTCAAAAGGTGGGTCGGTAGGTTGGTAAGGGGCATGGATATTATACAGTTGTGTTGCATCTATCACACGAGATTTACTGTATGCTTAATCAGTCCACAATGTCTTAACATGTAAGAGACTAGGCCGTGTGTGTGTGTGTGTGTGTGTGTGTGTGTGTGTGTGTGTGTGTGTGTGTGTGTGTGTGTGTGTGTATTCACTTAGTTGTATTCACTTAGTTGTATTTTACGGGGGGTTGAGCTTTGCTCTTTCGGCCCGCCTCTCAACTGTCAATCAACTGTTTACTAACTACTATTTTTTTTCCCCACACCACACACACACACACACACACACACGCATGTGTGTGTACGTGCATGTGCATGTGTGTGTGTGCATGCATGTGTGTGTACGTGCGTGTGTGTGTACGTGCGTGTGTACGTGCGTGCGTACGTGTGTGTGTGTGTGTGTGTGTGTGTGTGTGTGTGTGTGTGTGTGTGTGTGTGTGTGTGTGTGTGTGTGTGTGTGTGTGTGTGTGTAAAATCACTTCACATTGCCTTTAACTTAGACAGGATGTGTGTATAACGTAGTTGAAACCTGTCGTCTTAACCGCTACACACTGTTTATATCAAAGTGTTATTTGTATGGTGTACGTGTGATATTACTTAAGAGGATCCGGGTTCTTCACGTGTAATAGGATCACGTCTGGGCCCTCAGGTGATGATAATGACCTGAGGATCTCCAGCATACCCGCCAGCGCCTCTTATAGGAACTGACTGCATATTCTTCACGTCTGCTTGTGTTCACTTCATTTAAACTGTAAACGACCGACTCCCGTACCAGATAAACTACTCGATTGTGCTCTTAATATCACTACTACTTGCCGGTTGGTGGTTGAATGAACTTGGATAAAATCTGATCTATATTCCTTAATAAATTAACATCTATTTGGGCAAGAATCTCGAATCACGGTGCTCAGATGTTAATATTACTTTTAGTTTGGCACGTTAGCTTGAGTCTGTTAACTCCATTCACAAGATGTTGGTATCTAGTAAGATGTGTCACTAGACTCTCACATTTAAATATTTGTATGGGTTTTGTTTTGTGTTACTGTGAAATTGCACAAACATTTATCTCGCAGTACCGTACCGCAATTATCTAGCATTGTATGATAAATAACTTTAGGTAAAAAAAAGTAAATAACAGGCTGTTTAACAAGAATCTTTCAAACAAGAGATGCTAAACGAATAGAGGTACAAGACATTTGGGTGGAGTATTGTTCACATTAGATCCCCATTCAAAGCTGGATAAGTCGCTGACCTGGAGAACGTGCGAAAAACCTTTACTGCCAGACTCCATTTAATAAAACGTCTAAATTATTAGCCCGCTTAAAATATCTCAAAGGTGTACTCTTTTAAAGCGCAGGTGAGAGACATTAATAATAATAATATAAGACAGAAATCTCCTCAAGAGAACAGGTGGTATGGTAGAAAGTGCTAATTGAAAAGATAGGAAGAAGCTGAGGCAATTCTATCAACATTAAGGATTCAAAAGTTTTCAACAATTTCCTTAAATATATGAGGTATGACTAGTCAATCTCTCTTTTGGTGTTCAGAAAGTAACTTGATAAACACCTCCAGAGGATAACTGATCAACCAGGCTGTAATTAATACACGAGACTGATAGCAGGGGCGTCTAATAACCTGGTTGTGACCAGACCACTACCCAGGAGGCCGGGCAGCGGGGACATTGATTATCTGAACCACCTCAAGGTAATGTAATATTGAGGATTCTTCGTTAAAATAGGTTTATATCAATTGAATTCAGGCCTACGTACCTTAAGCATCATGTTGAATAAAGCGCGAGCTGATTGGTGAATGTATAAATTGTATCTTAGTTGNAGGTATATGCGCGAGTATATATAACATTAATATTTGTGTAACTAGCGTCAAAAGATTATTTGCTTAGCTAAACGATGGGCTAAGTTTGATTAGCTAAACTTAGCTTAGCTAGGTATGGGGTACATAATAAAGAAAGAAATTTAATTGGTGGGTATGTGGCCTGCGGGCCGCTCCAAGCAACAGCCTGGTGGACCAACCTCTCACAAATCAAACCTCGGGCCGGGCTTGGGGAGTAGAACTCCCAGAACCCCATGAAGCAGGTACGCCTCTTCTGTCGCTCAGACTACACCACATGTATTCTACCGGCCACGTCACTCAACCAGTCTCCTGCCGCCCATACCACACCACACAAATTATCACTTGGGGAAAACCTGAAAAGGGTTTCGGGAGTTTTTCTACTCCTCGGGCTCGACTTGTGATAACTTGGTCCAACAGGCTGTTGCTTGGACCATGGAAATTTTGAAGCCTCGGCAACGAAAGGATACCGGAAGAAGTAGAGAATAACTCTTGAGAGGCTGCAAGTGGGGAGGTTGTTAACAAAGCTCTCCATGGGAGGTGTGAAGGCTGGCCTTCAGTTCTTATTGGCCCGTTATTATTAATAAGCCATAACGCCACAGGGCGGTAATGAGCTCATCTTATTTTCACCATGTGAACTCCTTGGCTTTTCTCAGCTGTGTATGTACCTTCTCGTATAAATTATTTATGGCAAGGGCGAGATTTTCTCTATTTACTTTAGCTTTGAATGGGACTTTCAGTGTACAATAATAATCTACCGTAGATAGCAATAGTGTCTTAAAAAAAGTATCATCATTGGCTCCGCGTATCTGTTTAAAAAAGTTGTTGATATCTAGCCTGCCATTGGTCTTGTTGGGCAGCTACTTCACTGTGTTGTTTAAAATGAAGGTTGTATGATTACTCCCGGGTCTTGTACCTTGTTTCTGTACTGTGGTTTGACTGCGTTTTGTGTGTGGTCCGACCCGTGGAGTGGCCTCCATTGTTCTGTCATGTTTCTCCTGTAAGACCTTGCACACTTCCCACTGGTCTCCCTCACTGCCATTGGTCCGGTACGTCCCCCACTCCCCAACACCTCCACTTCACTCCAGTGGGTTGGGAAGCCTATATAACTAGGTATTTTTTTAATTTAAGAATGCTCAAGACTGGACTGGGAAGGTAAAGAAAATTAGGTGTGGCTAGTATTGAGGTCTGACTTATCCAGTTTATTTCTTCCCAGTTCCAGTATTGATTAGAGCTGCTCCTGTAACCCTGTAAGACAGTCTGCCGTGAGGCTACCCTCAGATGGTTTTCAAGATCAATGTCTCACGTATTAATTACTACCCCTGTTAATCAGGTATTGCTTGGAGGTGTTTATTAAGATAAAAATGCCTCTGTCGTAGTTTGTTGTGTAGTACCTGTTTACCTGTAGTTTACTTGTAATAGGTTTCGAGTGTTTTGCAAATATCGCGACTCGGTCTGTGGCCAGGCTTTTCCGGTGATAGCTTGATCGATCACGCTTGTAGGACGTGTGCACACACCCAGTAACAGACAGGCTGATACAGCAGTGTGTAGACAGCCGTGCTGCCTGACCCGTACCGCTTTAAATGCGACTTGTTACAGCACGTACAAAGTTAAGAGTTACTCTCGCAGCTGGATAGGCCTCTTAAAAATTTCATTCTATCTAGGTAATATTGTTATGGTCATACTTATAGTGAAGTTAATGTAGGGTTGAGGTAATATCTGGATGTAATGTGAGTGAGTGCAGGTTGTGGTTATAACCGGTTGGTTTATAGCGGGGTAAAGCGGGAGGAAGTAGCGATGTTGTAATACCAGTGAGTGGCGGAGACCTGCCCACCGCCCAATACCCTGCACAGGTTCATGACCACCACATTATCCTGCCCAAGGGCACCCCTACCCACTCTCGCCCACAGGTTCGTCCACGTCGCGAGAAAGTCTCTGGGGAAACCCACTGCCTCGCCTCCCGTCACCAGAATTGCGTAAGGTTATGTAGCAGAGAATGTTTGCCTCCGCTTGTGGTGGCTAGTGTGGTTATGTTAACTGTTGGTGCTTCCTGGGGGTGGTGTGGCAGACTGTGGGTGCCCGCACCTCCCACTCACACCTAGGAACGTGTCTTGATCAGGTACTTTTTTTTATTTAGTGTATTTTCTAGTAATATAACACAGTAAACCGGCTAGCTGTATGTCCTAACCAAGCGACAAGGTCCGTGGCCAAGGTAAGCTGGAGGTGTGCGTGCAGGTCGGAGGTGGAGGGCGTGTCGAGACTAGATGTGATAACCTTGTATGTGTGATCTGGGCGAGGAACATGTGTTGTGAATTAGATCAACAACGGGTAGAAGCCTTTGTGTATGTCATTCGTAGTGTTAGTTACTATGTGTTTAGTGTGTTAGTAACCAGGGAAGGTGGTAAACACCGAAGAGAACCTGATCCACCTGACGGTAATTAACACGTGAGAGCGAGCAGGTAGGTCTAACAACCAAGGGACACCTGCCAGGATCAACCGTAAACCTGCCTCTGGCCCAGGCGCTAGAGCAAGCCCGATTGCCAGGCAGAGTGCAAAAAATTTGAATACCCATCGCCCTACTTTACCTGTTATTCCTATTAATCTCATTTTATGGCGCTACGTAGAATGGATGACGAGACTGACAGGGTGGCAGCGTTGTAGTGTATATAGCAAGGGACAACATGCCGGCGGGGTGGTCGGTGCGAAGGTATGTGGTGGGGAGGAGTGGGGGAGGAATGGGGGTAGGGGGGATGTTTGTGTGACGTGATGCCGGCTCCTTAAAGGATTATCCCCCCACCCCAGGCATGGTGCGGGTCGCCCCCCACCTGCTGCTCCATCGCCCGGTTAACGCCTGCTGGTAGACTTTAAGTGCAAGATTAAGCTTCAGCTGATACAGTCTGGCCAGTGATTAAAAGCGTCTTTAAACATGTGCTCTGGCGATAACAAAATATAAAGCTTTCCAAAAGACAAATGGGATATCAAGTGATAACCTCATCCCGTGAGTTTGGGGCACATTTGAGCGCACTGCGAGGACAGCTGAATGGCGAAAGTTGCACTAACGGGATCTGAGGAAGGAGCGTATGAATGAGAATGTCCTGAGGGGGGGTTGGAGGGACCTACCTTGCCTTGTAGTTACCTGGCGATGATTTCGGGGCTCAACGTCCCCGCGGCACGGTCTCCAGACCCCTCACGCTTTTGCAGATATCATCATCCTCACTAAGGCCACCGCTTCCGGCTCCATTGTTTCCTGATGAACCTCCACTGAGGTTCTTGTTACAGAGTACCTTGTTTTGGATATCATGGTCGTTACCCCTGTCACCCCACCACACGTGGTCGTCGTCCCTACTACCACCCCACCACACGTGGTCGTCGTCCCTACTACCACCCCCCCACACGTGGTCGTCGTCCCTACTACCACCCCCACCACACGTGGTCGTCGTCCCTACTACCACCCCCACCACACACGTGGTCGTCGTCCCTACTACCACCCCCACCACACACGTGGTCGTCGTCCCTACTATCACCCCACCACACGTGGTCGTCGTCCCTACTATCACCCCACCACACGTGGTCGTCGTCCCTACTAAAAATCATAAAATTGTCCTCTAATCAAATTCCCAAACCACGTATTTACCCAGGTTTTCCGAATCTAACCATCAAATTTATACTCCCAGTGTCGCTTTGTTTTAGATTTATCTACTCAGAACAAAATGCCATGGTAGCAGGGGCTATAGTGAGCCCGTAATCGTTGCCTACATTATGGACCGTGGCGAGGCGGCGGCTGTGAGCGGGTAAGACGAGTGAGAGTGACTGGTCGTGTACGTATGGCTGCACTTTGTGATGTGATGGATATTTACTGGTCATGTTGGAAAGCGTTTCTCTTTCCTTCACGCCTTCTCTCTCTCCTGCCTCCAGGCTAGGCTACAGGGTCCTCCGCTTCAGTGTGTATGGTAAAGTCAGCCACGGAAACTGTATATGAACTACTTTATCTACCTTCACACTCGGTCCTTATGTTACCAGACATTCATTAAATATACATTTGGTTAGTGCACCGTACTGTAAACCCGACACGTGCATAAATTGTCGCACGCTAATGGTATGTACAGTAGTCAGAAATGCATCCAGCCCCCGTCCCCTGGCCATTTAGAATGGGCATGGGCCAGTAGTTAGAAATGGTCCGACCCATGGCGGGACCATGGGTCGGGGCACTAGGAGGAGCAAGGGTTATTTCCAGATTCTTGGATAAGGATCGATTTAATAGCTAGACTGGGCTAGGGGCCGGAACCCAGAGAAGCCGCGGATACCGTCTGGACTATTTATGCTTTGCCATATACTCTTATAGGTCGTCTTTAGCGTCAAAGTGCAGTCCTCGCCCGAGGTTGACAGGCAGCTGCTGGAGTATTCGTCATATATCAGATTAAACCTCACGTGCAATAAAGGCAAAACTGATCAACTGTGTATACGAACACCTACAATATATTTAGTAGAAATGCCAAATTACGTTTATTAGGAATTTTCCACGAGAACTCTTGTTGGTTTGTAGTTTTTGAGAATGGAAAATAAGCCTCACATGAAGTACCAGTCGAAGAGAGTGCATATGCAGGCGAAGAGTCACAATAACGTGGCTAAATTATGTTGAACAGACCACACACTAGAAGGTGAAGGGACGACGACGTTTCGGTCCGTCTTGGACCATTCTCAAGTCGATTGTGTGCATTATACGTTCACACAATCGACTTGAGAGTGGAGAGAGTGCGTTATACGCCAAGACAATATTCGCAGCCAGCTGTAAGGGTCCATCGCAGGATACTGTACCTGGATGGGGTTCTGCGAGTTGTTCTACGCCCTAAAGAACAATATTTTCCTTGAAATGCTGCTTTTCTGCTACTATTTCAGCAGAGGTAATTTTCATGCTAATTTTTGTCATCTGCAAAGGATGATTCGAGGCTATGACTTGTATTTTTGTCTATATCTGATACCTGCTTGATGGGGTTCTGGGAGTTCTACTCCCCAAGCCCGGCCTGACTTGTGAGAGTTTGGTCCACCAGCCTGTTGCTTGGAGCGGGTGATATGAGAATAAGGAAAAGCAGTGGTGCAAGGACTGTACCTTGCTCCTGGTCGGAGACCGGGCCGCGGGGCCGTTGATCCCTGGAACCTACACAAGGTAGTTGAGGTACAAAGCTTTTAAATGCGCTTGGAATCGATTTTATTTGGTTGACTTGTTCTTTGTGTTGGATATAAAAATGAATATTACCTACTATTCCCATTGACTCATTTTGTGTGCTATCATTCCATGGTCACATTTATTAAATGCCTTTGCGTAGTCTGTGTATACCACATCTGTATCCTATTTTATTCTAATGCCTCGGTGATCTTGTGGTGGTCAAGTTTTTTCTCTCACACGCACCACACACCCACACCCACCCACCACCAGGAGGCAGCCCGTAACAGCTGTCTAACTCCCAGGTACCTATTTTCTGTTAGGTAACAGGTGCATCACGGTGAAAGAAACTCTGCCCATTTTGTTTTCTGGCCGGCGCCGGAAATCGAACCCGGGCCCCAGGATTACGTGTACAGCGTGCTGTCCACACAGCCACAGGCGCCCCGTGTGCTACAGGCACTTTGCATTTCTATATAAAAAATACATTTCCGGGAGAAGAACTCTCAGAACCCACTCCAGGTACACTCCAGATAATTAGCGGTGTGTCTGCTAGGAAGACTGTCGGGCGCGCTGTGGTATTTGGTCGTCTGGCCCGTGAATTAAAACTGGCCGCGGTATTCCGGTGAGGCAAAAAACGGTTCCCCCCTCCGAGCTGAGTCCGATCCCTTTACCTGATAAGTTTAAAGGGTTCGTTCGCCGCGCCATACATATAATTAGTATCCATACTGCCACCAAGGCGCCCACCACGGCTGGTACATATTTGTACTTATTGACAAGGGGAAGTATGCGAGGATGTCTGGTGGATAGGATGGGCTGCAGGATATTTAGATAAGGGGATTGAGCATGAACGGAATAAGTAGCTAGTGGGGGCGGAATTTGGTATCTTAGGACGACGGTTCAGTGACGAGTTTCACTTAAGTAACGAGAGTGAAAGTAAGAGAGAAGTTACAGCAGTAGTGAGGTAGGATTTGTGGTAGCGGCGTTGGTGAAGACGTACACCGGACTGACAGTAGTGTGATGAAGGAGAAGGTTGTAGTAAAGGTAGCAGGCAGAGTTCAAGAGGAGGAGAAAGCGGTGCGTGCGGGCAGGATGACAGTGAAAGTGGACGGTAATAACGATGGTGGTGCTGTGACCTGGAGTAGCAATAGTAGTTTTACCAGCAGTTGTGGTGAGGAGAAAGAGTGGGTTAGGGTGGTGGTGGTAGGGTAGGGTGGTGGTGAGGAGTAGGCTAGGGTGGTGGTGGTGGTGAGGAGTAGGCTAGGGTGGTGGTGGTGAGGAGTAGGCTAGGGTGGTGGTGGTGGTGAGGAGTGGGCTAGGGTGGTGGTGGTGGTGAGGAGTAGGCTAGGGTGGTGGTGGTGGTGAGGAGTAGGCTAGGGTGGTGGTGGTGAGGAGTAGGCTAGGGTGGTGGTGGTGGTGAGGAGTGGGCTAGGGTGGTGGTGGTGAGGAGTAGGCTAGGGTGGTGGTGGTGGTGAGGAGTGGGCTAGGGTGGTGGTGGTGAGGAGTAGGCTAGGGTGGTGGTGGTGGTGAGGAGTGGGCTAGGGTGGTGGTGGTGAGGAGTAGGCTAGGGTGGTGGTGGTGGTGAGGAGTGGGCTAGGGTGGTGGTGGTGAGGAGTAGGCTAGGGTGGTGGTGGTGGTGAGGAGTGGGCTAGGGTGGTGGTGGTGATGGGGAGGAGTAGGCTAGGGTGGTGGTGGTGGTGAGGAGTGGGCTAGGGTGGTGGTGGTGAGGAGTAGGCTAGGGTGGTGGTGGTGGGGAGGAGTGGGCTAGGGTGGTGGTGGTGATGGGGAGGAGTGGGCTAGGGTGGTGGTGAGGATTGGGCTAGGGTGGTGGTGGTGAGTGGGCTAGGGTGGTGGGTGGGGTGGCGTAACCAACCAGTGTTCCCGCGGGCCGTAGAAAGTGAATCGGGCGGTTGTGGTCTTGGCTCACTGCTCCATAGTTATGTGCTCATAACGCTGGCTGGTCTCCGCTCCCGCCTCCACCTGTTGCTGCTCCCTCCTGCTATTACTCCACACTGCTACACTCACTTTTACCCGCGCTTCTTGCGGCTACCCTCATGCACCTCATCACCCTGCTCCTGCTCCCTGCAACACTTAGCCTACTATGTAGCACTTACCGCTACCTGCTTGTATTTATTACTGCTCCCTGTTGATGTTGCTGTTTTTAGTGCTGTTGTTACTGTTAATTTTCTTCTGGTACTTCGTCTTTCTGCAAGCTTCTGCAACATTTGTTCCTTTTGTGGAGTTATTCGCTGCATTTACACCTGCTACGCATGTGCTGCTACTTTTAACTAGTTGCAAATTTGTCCCAATAATGTATTTATATAAAAGATTAAAACGCGAGGGAGGGAGAGGTAGGTAGCAGCCAACATGGCAAGTTGAGATTGAAGCATTGAAGATGTTGGGCTACTGATCCCTGCAAGGCAGGAGTATTCCAGTAGGCAGCACAGGTGATCTCTCAGCAATTGCTAGGTGGCTGCTGGGATTGGTGACAACTAATCATGTCGCCGGCAAGAAAATCGGCGAATATGCCGGCTGGAAGATATATTTTAGCAGACTTTTTTTTTTATACTGTTAGCCTGTTATGGGTTAAGTAAAATGACAGGGTTTGGTGGACAGGTTACTCTGCTTCTGTTGTTAATGCTATGGTTATGTGAGGTTTGTCTAGCAGCTCGGAGTGGCTGTAGTGTTCCTTAGCTTACCTAGTTCAGAATGTAATGTGCGATGACTTCACTGTGTTGAGGTGGGCCCAGAGCACACATTTGTTGCTCAGCTTGACGCAGGTGTGGCCTACTTAACACAGGTGTGGCTCACCTGGCACAGTTGTTGCCCTCTTGAAGTAGGTTCTAACTCATTTGGCGCAGGTGTAGCCCACTTGACACACGTGTAGCCCACTTGACACACGTGTAGCCCACTTGACACACGTGTAGCCCACTTGACATAGGTGTAGCCAGCTTGACACACGTGTAGCCCACTTGACATAGGTGTAGCCCACTTGACACATTAACCTAAATATTATTTGGAGTAATTTAGATGTGAAACATAGTAAAGGCAAAGTTTTAACACAAAATAATCATAACTAGTCATTAATTGCTTCCTAGAGATGGTGAATATCAATAGTTGTGGCTGGAACAATTTAAGTAGTTTCCTCAGAGGAGGTGGGAGGGGGGGGGGGGCCTAGCAAGTGTTCCGGCTAGTTGAGTCGGGCCGTCCTGGTCCTTCAAGTCCTGTAAGAATGAGTTGAAAATTAGCAGTGGTAGAGAAAGTCATTATAGAAGGTTAGTGAGTGGTTATATACAGTGACGATATAAGTTGTAAGGCGAGAGGGTTGTTGTATGTAATAAGAGTTGATAGATACCTGGTTGATGGGGTTCTGGGAGTTCTACTCTTCAAGCCCGGCCCGAGGCCAGGCTTCACTTATCAGAGCTTGGCCCACCAGGCTGTTGCTTGGAGCGGTCCAACACAGTCCGGTTAGTCCGGCGCTTCTTGAAGAAAACTATCTAGTTTCCTCTTGAAGATGTCCACGGTTGTTCCGGCAATATTTCTTATGCTCGCTGGGAGGATGTTGGAACAACCGCGGACCTCTGATGTTTATACAGTGTTCTCTGATTGTGCCTATGGCACCCCTGCTCTTCACTGGTTCTATTCTGCGTTTTCTTCTATGTCGTTCACTCCAGTACGTTGTTATTTTACTGTGTAGATTTGGGACCTGGCCCTCCAGTATTTTTCATGTGTATATTTGGTATCTCTCTCGTCTCCTTTCTAGTGAGTACATTTGGAGAGCTTTGAGACGATCCCAATAATTTAGGTACGTTATCGCCTCTATGCGTGGTATAATAGGTGTTAAGAGAAGGGCAGAAGGCTTAATGGTAGGTAACCAGTTAATAATTAGACCTGTCTCATTTTTGTTGAACATGGTCAGTGTTGTTGGAGATGGTTGTTGAACATGGTCAGTGTTGCTGGAGATGGTTGTTGAACATGGTCAGTGTTGCTGGAGATGGTTGTTGAACATGGTCAGTGCTGATAGCGATAGTAATACAAAATGAATCATAGAAAGATAAAGTGCTGGTTCTTGACCATAACGTTACCTTGAGTTGGTTCCGAGGATCAATATAGCCGGGTCCGTGCCCCCCGGGCCTCCGGGTTGACGCCGCTGCACGCAGAGGTAAGAATCACAGCAGGGCTGAAGGCGGGTGCTGGTGGAGTTGTGTTGTGGTAGGCGGGTGCTGGGAAGCCCCGTGCTCACTCGTCCCGTAAACACTGTTACCTGCTGCTCCAACTACACCTCTCTTGGCTGGCTTCTTCATCCCTCTCTCTCCCTCTTTCTCCCTCGTCTCGGTCTGTTTCCCCCCCGCCTTCTGTCTCTCCTCAGTATACTCTCCACCAACCTGCTGGCTGTCTGCTGAGGTCTCTCGAACTTGTTGCTTCATGCTTTTGTCTGCTGTCTATTGTTTTCTTCTTCCTTTGCTTGTGTATTCCTTTCCCGTTTTGTATTTTGTTGCGCACCTGTTTCTTTTCCCCCAAACCCCACTCGTTTGTAGTTCTATTTGTATGCTTTTTCACTCTACTTCTGTTTCACTGTTAATCATTTGCGTAGTGACGCTATCCGAGTCTTATCTTTACATGCTGTTCTGTTACTGCTGTGTTCACTGTCGTCACCGGTGACTCCTTTAAACCTTATAGCTCTGCATCGACCATATGTGGCGGTGACGTCTTCCAGTGTTTAACAGCTTCTGTTTGTCATTTCCCACGCTAGTTCAATTCCTATTTGTATTGGTCCTTATACTGAAACAGTGAAAATACAGAGAACATATACTCTACGCATCGACAAGATAAAGCCCCTAAACTATTGGGATAGTCTCAAAGCTCAACAAATGTGCTCTCTAGAAAGGAGACGAGAGAAGTGTCAAGTAATGTATACATGGAAGATACTGGAAGGCCAGGTCCTACATTTGCACAGTAAAATAACAACATACTGGAGTGAACGATACGGAAGGAAATGCAGAATAGAACCAGTGAAGAGCAAAGGTGCCATAGTCAAAATCAGAGAACAGTGTATAAACATCTGAGGTCCACGGTTGTTCAACATCCTCCCAGCAAATATAAGAAATATTGTCGGATCCAGGTGCAATCAAGGTGCTTAGGTAATACGAATTGGGCATTTATATTTCGGGTGTGTATTGGCATCACTATACACATCGCAACTATCATATCAACAACGCTAACATTCAGCAGATTAGTGCAGAAAAGGAGCTAGGAGTTTTGATACACCAGTCATTGAAAGTAGCACAATAAGTGAGAGCTGCGGTAAAAAAAAAACTCGAGGAATGGCCAAATGAACCTTTGACTTAAGGGAAAATTAAGTGGTTATTCAACTGTGCAAATCTCTATTGTGTTCGCATTTGGTATACTAGATCTATCATGGACACCTCACCATCAAAATATTATTTGCTTTGAAGAAAGTTGAGCGCGGGGCGACAAAGATCATCCCAAAACTAACTGAACTCTCAAGAGGAACGGTTGAGGGCTACATAACTAACAACACTACAAATTAAACATAACAGCGCTGATCTCGTCGAAACCTTTAAGATTGTGAACAGGTTTGAGGATATTAATCCAGACCACTTCTTGAAAGGTTCAAATGTAACACATTTGTCGAGCTTCAAGCTCAACAAGCCACGATATGGGACCGAAAACAGGAGGTGCTTTTTCATCCCTGGGACTATAAACCCATGGAACCGCTTACTCCACCACTTGTTGGATCATACCTGTAGAGGGTGTCGGGAGTTCTACTCCTCGAGCACGGCCTGTGGCCAGGCTTGACTTGGCATAACTTGGTCCATCAGGCTGAAGCTTGGAGCGGCCCACACGCCTATATACTGCATTTACACCCACAACAGGTTTCTTTCTTGATGATTGGCCCGGCACTTCTTGGGCGAAGCTGTCGATTTTTTTCCTTGAAGTCTGATTTTGTTCCGGCAATATTTCTTACGATGGCCAGGAGGGTATCGGAGCCACCGATTTCCTGTCCCCGTCCAGGCCTCTAGAGAGATAGTGGCCTTCAGGTAAATTCAGATCAATGTATCTTGAAGCTTGCAGAAAAGGTGGTGAGGTCAGGAGTATCTCGTGCCATAATGCAACTTGTTAGAGCGCGCGCCCTGACAAATTTGTATCGTATACCATTAAGCCTCGTGCAGCTCCAGCTCATTAAGAGTCTGGAGTATGCACCTGTTTCATGTTGGAGTCAAATGAATGGCGACTGCTGGCCACCACAGTCGAGTCATTAAGAGAGCGTTGAGTGCAGGAGGAGACCGTCTGTTACGCGCCCAGACCCGGGAGACCTGAGAAGCAAACACGGGCGGGTTGGAAGGAGGGAGCCAACAAGGAGGTAATTCTAGGGTGGTGGTCGTGGGCAGAACAGCTGGAGGAGATGAAAGGCCCCGGACAGTGTTGGCGGGGGAGGAAATGAGCCAGAGGGAGACTGTATGAACCATAAAGGGGGTCGTCTGGGAGGGCGATGAAAGAGTGGTGTTGATGATGTGCTGGTGGTGGTGGTGTTGATGATGTGCTGGTGATGATGAGGGGCTGGTGGTGTTGACGAGGGGCTGGTGGTGTTGACGAGGGGCTGGTGGTGTTGACGAGGGGCTGGTGGTGTTGACGAGGGGCTGGTGTTGACGAGGGGCTGGTGGTGTTGACGAGGGGCTGGTAGTGTTGCGTCTTGTGTTGCTCCGTGGCTGGAGGTGGCTGGTGGTGATCAGAGCCCGCCCGGGGTTCCGTGTCACAACAGCTCCTCTCACTTGGCTCTCTCCACCACCACCCACACCACGCCTCTCCCTCCCTCCCTCCCTCACTGCTTCCTCTCTCATTCTCCACATATTTTATCCTGTTTATGTGTGTATTTTTTGTTGCACCGCTCCCTCTTCATCTTTCTCACTTCTATGCCGTTTTTTTATACATCTCCTTATTTTCCATATTATTAATCCTTTCTCTTTCTGCTTTTTTTTTATTTCCCTTTTATCCTTTCCATTTTACCTCTCCCCTTTCATCTTACCTCTCCCATTTCCCCTTCCCATCTTTCCTTTCCCCTTCTATCCATTTTACCGTTCTCTTTTCCCCTTATGTTTCCTTTCCATATCCTATTAGCACGGAAGATACTGGCATGTCATATCCCAATCCTGCATAATTCAACTCAACATACTGGACTGAGAGATACGGTAGGAATTGTAAAATATACACAATGAAAAGTCAGGGTGTCATCAGCACAATTAGAGAACACTGCAAACACCAGAGGTTCACGACTCTTCACTCTCTTGCCAAGAACTACAAGAAGTATTGCTGAACCAACGATTGAAGCTTTCAAGACGGACCTCGACAAGCCTGTGCTGAAGTTATCGGATCACCTTGGTTGTGATAGCTGTAAGGACCTCTGGGCTATGAAGACAAACTGCCTGAAATTGTCCACTTGTAATCTACAGGACTATAATATAAAGTGCCCAAGGCACTGGAGTGAAAGATACGGAAGGAAATTTAGAATAGAACCATAGAGCCACGGACACCATCAGAGAGCACTGTGTGAACATCAAAGATCTTCGGCTGTTCATTATTCTCCCAGCTAGCATTATAAATATTGCCGGAATGACGATGGAATTCGTCAAAAAATAATTAGATAGGTTCCTGCAAGAAGTGCCGGACCAGCCAGGTTGTAGTATGTATGTGAGCCTGTGGGCCGCTCCAAGCAACAGCTGCATGCCTGTTGAACCAAATTATCACAAGTCGGGGAGTAGAACTCACTGAACCTTCTCCAGGTAAGATCCAGGTAAGGCCGAGTGAGCAAAGAGAGTTCTATAGGGAGCGTAGGCTTGTCGATACCAGTATGCTCATATCTGCTTGTCAAACTTTTCAAAGGAGGTAGCTTGTATTGCCCATGCACCGAAGAGGTGTTCCCTCACATCCATATGGCTCTTCTTCTAATTCGATGCATACCTGACTTCCCAACCTTAACCTTATTTCTTTGTTTCAATGATACACCCGAAATAGTGTATCTGTCTGTGTGGGAGATTGGAAGTAAGTAAAGTGGGCGCCTGACAGCTGGGTGGACAGCGCTTTTGATTCGTAGTCCTGAGGTTCCGGGTTCGATTCCCGGTGGAGGCGGAGACAAATGTGCAAAATGTTTCTTAAACCCTGATGCCCCTTGTTACCTAGCAGTAAATAGGTACCTGGGAGTTAGACAGTTGCTACGGGCTGCTTCCTGGGGGTGGAGGCCTGGTCGAGGACCGGGCCGCGGGGACACTAAGCCCCGAAATCATCTCAAGATAACCGTATATAAAAGCGGTAATTATCATTGTGTTTGTCTTAACCTATACACTGAGCATACAGACGGGAGCTGGTAGAGTATATTGTTGTTTGTCTTGCTCAGGGGACTGACACAAATACTGTAACTCGAGAAGGTCAGAGTTCACTTCCCCGAGACAATTCAACTAAAAGTTTTTCTCTTGCTAATCTAATTTTATTCATTTTTGTGTGTGAATACTACTACTGATGGGTAAAAGTTGTTAATAACTGTCGTGTTGGGCAAGTGAATGGCGGACACAATCTGATTTTATTCCTGTGTTGTTTTAACGCACATCGCGCGGCTTGGCCTGGATGTGCTCAAGTAAACTGTATGTAAGGCAATAGCTCCGACTGAGTGTCTATGTCCCATTGCCGTCCCCCTCCCCCCCTTATCTCTCAA
>WNGS01109635.1:17808097-17823122 GCA_020271785.1 Procambarus virginalis
CCCAGCAAATGTAGGTGATAAAAATAAGAAAAGTGAGAAAGGAGATGGTCCCACGTCAATTGAAAAATGTTTGCTTTATGAGCATATCTAAGGAGATGACATCTACAGGAATCGCAGAGTGAAAAAATATTGCAATTATATCCTCCCAATCAATCCCATATCTAAACACCGAAGGTACACAAAGAGGATAATACCGACCAGTATGTGGAGTGCTGACAAAACATTTTAACATTTTTTAGAACCCTAAATCAGGACACCTTCAAGGCAATCTACACAGCCATTGTAAGATGAATACTGGAATATGTGCAGCACTGGCCTGGAATCCATATATTGTGACACATAAAACCTAACCAAAAAAGTACAGATGTTTATAACAAGATTAATGCTAGAAATGTTAAACCTTTGGGACAAGTTCAGGGAACTGGACCTTGAATGAGAACCTGAAGAGAAACAAGCATAGCAACAACGTGCAAGATACTGAAGGGAATAGACAAGGTGAAACAATGAACTGAAAATCAAAGCTGGAGGTAACAAATGTAAGAAAATACTTGTACCCTGTTTGGTATTCAACAAGTGGAATACAATTGAAAGACGTTATGGAAGTCACCAGTATCTACAACTTTAAGGCCAGATTCGGACAAAAAAAGTCAAACCATTAGATTAGTTAAATTATAAAAACCGCCAGTAAAAAATAAGACTAATAGGCAAGGCATAAAAAGTTAAGCCTCGATTCCATCTAGTCATTGATAGGTAAGCACAAACACGCCTCTCCCCCCCCCCCCCACACACTACACCCAGCCAGCCTGGTCCTGACCCCCCACCCTGCAAGCCTACTCCGTCTAAACCAGAACTAAAATCTCTCTTCTTCTTCCCCAATCCCTGCCACTTACAATCCACCCCATGACTAACCAAAAAATAGGCCTAATCCTCCGCACCTAGGTCTGTGACCATCAGCTGCTGTTGTTTTAGATTCAAGCTCTCGAACAAAAAGTTCCAAGTAGTACGGGCTATGGTGAGCCCGTTGTGAGACTGGACCTGGCAGACAGCTGGTGGCCCAAGAGCCTCAGATTCTCTGGATGAAAACCCCGCCCCACAGTATATAATCCCAATAGATAAGAATACCTTTACAGTGTTTTGAAAGTTATACAGGAAATAACATTATAATGTGTATATATGAACAGCTTATACATGTGTATATATGAAACAACTCGTTAAATAATATTGGTGTGTATGAACAACTCGATAAATATAATAATAAAACAAAAGCCTTAAACAGAAAACATGTGTGGAAGCATCAGAGGTGTGTGTATATATTGAAATGCTACACAGTATTCATCTATAGACATCCATATATATGGTGAATACACATGGAAGAAGCCTCTCACACACTCACGCTCCCTGACAATGAGGAGCCAGCTTAGCTCTGCTGCCAACACCCCTTCATCGTGTCAGCAAGGCGGGACAGCCCGCCTGCTTCATACCTCTCACTGTAGTTTCCCACTTTCTATACTTTCCCTTCACCTATGCCTCTCCTCCCTCTATAAAGCGGGGCTGTAACTTGGGGGCCCTGCCCACCAGTCCTCTCCCCGACCCTCATAACTTTCCCGTCTAGCATTCATCTACCACCTCACCATACAATAAACCCCCAGCCTTATATGACCCCCAGCTTTATATGACCCCCAGCCTTATATAACCCCCAGCCTTTCCCCACTTATAACACCAGCCTTATATAACCCCAGCCTTATATAACCCCCCAGCCTTATTAACCATAAAACCCCCAGCCTTATGATAACCCCAGCCTTATATAACCCCCCCAGCCTTATATAACACCATATACCCCCAGCCTTATATAACCCCCAGCCTTATATAACCCCAGCCTTATTCCCCATATAACCCCCAGCTTTTACCCACCTTATATAACCCCCAGCACTTATATAACCCCCCAGCCTTATATAACCCCCCCAGCCTTATATACCCCAGCCTATACCCCCAGCCTTATATAACAGCTTTCCCCCAGCTTTAACCACTTTATAACCTCCAGCCTTATATAACCCCACTAACCCCCAGCCTTATATAACCCCCAGCCTTTTATAACCCCAGCCTTATATAACCCCCAGCCTTATATAACCCCCAGCTTAAACCCCAGCCTTATATAATCCCCAGCCTTATATAACCCCCCCAGCCTTATATAACCCCAGCCTTATATAACCCCAGCCTTA
The DNA here is from genome assembly GCA_020271785.1 of Procambarus virginalis. Lineage (NCBI taxonomy): Eukaryota > Metazoa > Arthropoda > Malacostraca > Decapoda > Cambaridae > Procambarus > Procambarus virginalis. Next base: position 17,810,317 of record WNGS01109635.1, read on the forward strand.
TATAACCCCAGCCTTATAAACCCCAGCGAGACGAGAGAGATATCAAATAATATACACATTGAAAATACTGGAGGGCCAGGTCCCAAATCTTCACAGTAAAATAACAACACACAGGAATGAACGCTTTGGAACATATAAACATCAGAGGTCCACGGTTGTTCAACATCTTCCCAGTTGAGTATAAGGAATATTGCCGGAACAACCGTGGACATCTTCAAGAGAAAACTAGATAGTTTCTTTTCAAGAAATGCCGGCCAACCGGGCTGTGATGGATATGTGGGCCTGCGGGCCCTCTCCAAGCAACAGCCTTGGACCAAGCTATCACAAGTCAAGCCTGGCCTCGGGCTCCCGGTTTGGTGCCTTCTTTTGATAATTACTTACTGGTCTCAGGCTGGGCTTGGGGGAGTAGAAGAACTCCCAGACGATCAAACTCCAGCCTTATATACCACCTTCCTCCCCCACCTCTCTACTCATAGCAACTACTCATGACCAATGGAAATGTCCGTATCTACTACCAATTCCTACTAACTGGTTCAGGATATTTCAGTTTGTAGTGTGGTAGAATTATTTTATTAAGAAGAAAATTGTATTAAGCTTTTATTAAAGTTATTTAATAAAAGTTAGCCACAGTGAAGCCTCATTGGTTCCAGTTGCTCACCACTTCCAGATGAGCCTGAAGTAATACAACTTTGTAAACATGGCATCTCGAGTTAGCTGTTTTAGCGATCTCTCTGACATTTAATTAAGCAATTAAATAATTATCCTTGTTCAGTGTTTATTTATATTTATATAAATATAGATAATTAAGGAGGATAATTTATATAATTATCTTCCTTTAAATAATTATCCTTGTTCAGTGTTTTATTTTGTTTTAAAACAATGTGCAGGTAATCTTATTACGTATACGCTTAACTGCATATTATTTTAGTAATCTTGTCTTGTACGAACATTCTTAGGCATCGCTACTGAAATTGAAGTGGGGTGGGGCTTTAAAGTTCCTTAACCATGGCATATTCTCAGTCAAGCTAGTCAAGTCTTGCAACAATTGAAAAGTTTGTGTCCTTGAAGTATTTCAAGTGAGGCGCAATGTTTTCGTTTAGTGATTGTGAGATCGGATCTGACAGATTTGAAATACCTTTATTTCTAAACTGAAACTTTAGTCAACTGTTATTCCTTGGTTTTACATGTGTTTTTATAGGATTTCTGTGAACTATTTAGGATACGTGCTAAATTTCAAAATTCCATAAGAGGCTTTGTATTTTGATATATTTCATGTATGGTATATAAACCGTATTAAACTAGCCTTTGCTTAGTTATTCCTTTCGTTAACATGCACAAAGAAATCACATTAACGTGATGTATCAATGAGGAAATCAGTAGAACCAAAAAAGTAGGAGTCATGGGAAGGATTCAAACCTATGCTCTGGGTTCTCCTCGGTACTTTTTTTTTATCTTTTTCGTTAACATGTTTTGAAGAAATTTATAGCTGTTTGCCAATGTTTTTATCCACATGTATTTTATTTAACACTAGCACTCAAAGCTAATATTCGCTTGTGTATGTGGTGACAAGTATTGGCTTACTATAGTTCATTTGCGTACTATACTAGGCCTTGAAATGTTAATATTTTGGGTTTAGGTTTATTTTTCCGTTCTCGATTAAATTAAAAGTACAGAAGTGAAATTTTCAGTAGTCCATCACTACATATTATACTTTCAAGTGTGACAGCTTTGAGAAGAGCAAGATTATCATTACCTTTCTTGGTGACGGGTGTGTACTTAATCATACTTGTAATAAGTATTAAGTACAATATATATAATAAGTACATCATTTTGGGAGGATGGGTTGGTACATTTACATTCATGGGGTCTCACAATAATAGGCAGAATTGTATCCTAGAAAGCATGGACCGTTATGTCTAAGCCAGAACGATTTTGAACATTTTCCAATACAGCATATCTTTCACGCTATATTGACTTCGTGAATTAATAAGCCTAGTTTTATTTAGTCTGTAGAAGGCAATATTGAAGAATTATTCAGTCTATTCAACTTGTTTTGACTATTACATTTTCACCAAAAAACCGTTCTTTTGAAAACGTTGAAAGACCAAAATATTCCTTGGGAGTCGAGGACTCATTTATTAAGTTTGCTAAGTTACCGGATCAGCTTGTCTGTTATAACTTCAGGCAACGAAGACAGTCTCACAGACCAGACAATCACTTGGGAACGCTGGACACGGGTTAGGCAGCCGGAGGAGAAAAAGAACTCGAAATTGTTGACAGGTAATTGTTGCTCATTTGTGTGCGCAATTTTCCATTAGGCGTAAGTATAAATTACTAGTCACTTCTGGAAGCCAGCCTAGCTTATACGTGCATGTAAAGATTTGGCAACTGCGTATGGTAGGCATACTAGCAAATTACAGTGTGGAATCTTTGTGGGTAGTGGCTTCCGCTGGGGGTTCCTGTGCGCCCGTCGTTCCTCTGGCGCGACCCTCCTGGCAGAAATGGTAGCGACCTCGCCTCACTACCTGGCCGTCTCAAGTGGTGACTCATAGCTTCAGACCAACCATGTTGTTGAAAACGAAGTTAGACTATTATGCTATTAAGATTTATGGCAGGGCACTCTACTCATGATCATATAGAAGGCAACTCCTTGAAACAACTGCAAGTTTAGTAACCAAGTTTAGTGCCGAAAACATTTGTTGCTTCATACTACGCTGGTATTATTATAAACATAACATGGCATTGTATGATAAACTGAAGAGACAATCCTAAGTTTATTAGCCTATTTGTGGAATCCAAAAGGCTTTGCATAGCAAACCCAACTTGATTAATAAGAAAGAACGGAAGAGATATGTAGAGTCTTGACCCGTATACGACTGAGCCATATACGACTACAGCAATTTGCTTTGCTGGATTGTAAAAGGTGTCACAGTATATAGTAACAAAGATATAAACACTACTATAAGACTACACCTGGACCGGTGGTACAACCCTGAACCAAGAACAGAAATACACAACACTTCCAATAAAATTATATTACAAATCAATCCTGCATATGGAACATAAAAAAGAAGAAATAATAATGAAAGAGATAATTCGTAAAGGAGTAAAAAGCACAACTCCTAACCAAAGCATAAACCTTATCATATACTGTACTATAAAACAATGAAGACCAGCGATCTCATCAAAAACTGCCCAAAGCCGACGGAGAACCCATTACAGCAGTCGAACGTGGTATATATGTACACTTTGCACACACACACACACACACACCACACACACACACACACACACACACACACACACACACACACACACACACATACATATATTATATATATATATAATATATATATATATATATTATATATATATGTGTGTGTGTGTGTGTGTGTGTCTATAGCAGGAATAATCATATCGAAAGGTTTTAATTTTTAAAGACACAATAAAGTAGCTGTCATAACTACAAGAAAAATTACAGATTGGGTAACTAGAACCTTTCAAACAAGAGGTGCCATACCATTATATATTTTAAGAGACTAGTGCTTTCTAGGGTTGAATATTCTTGCACACTAATACCCCCGTTCAGAGCTAGAGAACGTACAAATGTTTTTTACTACCCGAATCCACTCAATAATGCATATAAATTATTGAGACTGCTTAATCTATTCTTTAGAACGCAGGCGAGAGATTCATAATAATTTACACTTGGAAAATATTAGAGGGACCCACTCCAAATCTGCACACGAAAATAACTCCATATAAGGCCAGGTGGCATGGCAGGATGTCCAAATAACCCCGCTGAAAAACTGAGGTGCAATAAGTACCTATCTACCTGTTGCGCTGAGAGACAATTATATTAACACTCTCCCTATAAACATAAGGGCATAACTAGCCGATTTCTCGTTGCATTCAAAAGATAATGTGATAAGAGACCTCAAAAGCATACCGGATCAACCAGGCTATGACTCATACCAAGACTGCGAGCAGCTGTGCCTAACAGCCTGGTTGACCAGACCACTAATCAGGAGGCCTGGGACTAAACCCCATGGATTTTGGACCCCGGAACTAACAACAGGGTTTAACATCCTCCCAGCGAGCATAAGAAATATTGCCGGGACCACCGTGGACATCTTCAAGAGAAAACTAGATAGTTTTCTTCAAGGAGTGCCGGACCAAACTCTCACAAGTCAAGCCTGGCCTCGGGCCGGGCTTGGGGAGTAGAACTTCCAAACCCCATCAAGCAGGTATCAAACAAGCAGGGAAATGTGAATAACAGATAGGTGGGAGTGTTTGCTGTGAGGGAAGGAGAGCTAGCAGGTAGGGCGGGAGGGAGGGAGAGAGGAAGATGACTTGTGGGTCGGTGGGAGGGCGGGCGTGTTAGTGACGGTGTGAGTGGGCAGGAGAGGGAGGGAGTTATTGTGACACGAAAATACCAGTAAAGCTACTGATTCTTGCCCCATCCCGTGGTTGGTCGTCTGTTAAGAGTAGGAATAATAGATGGCGACTGAGGTTATGTTCTTCTCCCTCCCTGCTGCACACACATATAGGCGTGGTCCAAAAGGCCCGGGTTCGATTCCCGACAGAAACAAATGGGCAGAAAACTTCCACCGGATACTGCTGTTCACCTTGTAGTAAATAGGTACTACAGGCTGCTTCCTGGGGATGTGTATGTGTGGCGTTAGTACATTAGACGACCAGTGGTTAAAAAGGCTAAGTCCAAGAGGTATAGCTCGATCCTGCAGGTACATATAGTAAACACACTCTCTTGATGTGTTATATTATTATATGCCTTAAATACATTAATATTCATATTTGCGGAGTGCAGTTGATATAAGCAGCCTTTCAAATAGTTATCACAGCGCAAGTGTGTCCTTGGAAGAAGTGGAACTCTCGGAACCAACTACGAGTAAAATGTAACATTATATAGTACCGATCACACTGAAATGAATATGCAAGCTAATTCTTGTGGCATCCTATGATCCACCCAGTCAACCTGTCACCTGCTTATCCATCCATCCATCTAATCTACTATCGGCTTTATCTATCCAACCTGTCCTTTGATGAACCATCCATCCAACCCGCCGTCTGTTTTTATGTCCATCCCATCTCCAGCAGCAGATGGCAGAGGCAATAGCATGATAGAGAAGGTTTTTTCAGGCTAGGCAGGCGCAGGAGGGAAAGAAATTTTCCAAAGCTTTTCAACTTCTTCTCTTTAGCCGATCTCTTTTCGGCTTTCAAGAGAGAACTTGATAATCCCCTCCAAGGGGTACCTGGCCAATCGTGCTCTTGGTCGCTACGTCAGGCTGCGTGCATCGGCGTCAAAGAACCTGTTATCCAGACAGCCAACTATGAGGCCTGAAAGGAGGCCGGGCCGCGGAGACATTGATCCTCGGAACCAACTCAAGGTAAGCTCTAGGCAAGTTAGCTTTGCCCTCGGGCTCTCTTGTGAGATATGTGACACATCGTCCGCTTGTTGCACAATTTTTGGCCATTAATCCCCAGGGCGTCCACTTGAGTGTGGAGTCTTTTCGGAAGGTTAGTACAGTATTTTATTATTGTTCTTGTCAACTTTGTTCTCATTATTAATTTTCACTACGTGTTATTGAGATGGTAAGAATGGGTGTTATGTAGGGATGAATGGGGAGGGTGATCGCCCTCAGGGAGCCAGTGGCGAACCTCGGAACGATGGTTATAGCAAGGATGGTGAAAAAGAATGGCTGTATCAGTACGTCCTCTAGTTATTCAAACTCTGCTGGCAACATTCTAATTTTGTCACGGCAAACAGGCAAATCTAGTATATCCCCGAGGCAACTGTCAAGTTACCTTTCCTTTCCAGGTAAAATATTAGAAGGACTGGTGCAAAATGTGCACACGGAAATAACACTACACCAGACCAGGAGGTATGGCAGGTGTAGAATAATCCCATTAAAAGCAAGGATGCAGTAGATATAGACCACTATCAACATTAAGGTGCCAGGACATTTCATCACTCCCTGTACACATACAAGGCATAACAGGCTGACCTCTCACAGTGTTCAAAAGAGAACTTAACGAATGACCCCCCCCCCTCAAAAAAAGACGTGATCGACCAGGCTATGATTCATATGTCAGACTACAAATAGTCTATAATTATACATGAAAAATATTAGAGGGGCAGTGGCTTTGTAATATGATCAGTTTTGAAAAGAAAGGGTCCATATCAATTACACGCGGGACAATTTTTTTGCAAGAAGTACAGAACCAACCGGGTTGTAGTGGATACGTGGGCCTGTAGGCAGCTCCAAGCAACAGCTTGGTAGACCATGCTCTCACAAGTCAAGTCTGGCCCCGAGCTCGGCTTGGAAAGCAGAACTCACTGAAGAATTCCCAGAAACCCATCCAGGTACACTCCAGGTTATGAAAATAACTTTACATAACTCTCAGCTGATGACATTTGAACTCTTTTTTTTCGAAACAGCTTTACTCAATTATAATGTTCAAATTGCAGTCTCGAAATGGTTAAGATGCTAACGATTTTTGGGGCCTTAATTAGGGTGATAATTTTGGTTTGTAGTGATAACGATTGGGAACGGTAGATAGGACAACTATGGTGAGACTAATTATGGTGATTAGTAGTTTGGGAAAAATAGTTATGGCACGATAACAATGGGTGGATGCTAAATTTGGATAATGACGATGATTGGGTGGTAATTAGCATGATAACGATAGTTGGGTGGTAGTTAGGGTGATGTAGGTGGTGAGGACTGGGAGCGAGCCCCACCTCCTGTCGTCGGCCAGTAATCAATACAACGGCGCCTCCCTCAAGGTCCCGCTGCTACCAAGACTTACCATCCTGCATGACGCAGCCTATTGCCTAGCCATCCTGCATGACGCAGCCTATTGCCTAGCCATCCTGCATGACGCAGCCTATTGCCTAGCCATCCTGCATGACGCAGCCTATTGCCTAGCCATCCTGCATGACGCAGCCTATTGCCTAGCCATCCTGCATGACGCAGCCTATTGCCTAGCCATCCTGCATGACGCAGCCTATTGCCTAGCCATCCTGCATGACGCAGCCTATTGCCTAGCCATCCTGCATGACGCAGCCTATTGCTTGGCCATCCTGCATATATATTTCCTCTCTACAATGAATGATTGCCTATGGTTAACATAACACACACAACTTATGTAGGTAATTCTCACGTGGCACAATTCAGCGATCCCCTACCTGCTTGATGGGGTTCTGAGAGTTCTTCTACTCCACAAGCCCGGCCCGAGGCCAGGCTTGACTTGTGAGAATTTGGTCCACCAGGGTGTTGCTTGGAGCGGCCCGCAGGCCCACATACCCACCACAGCCCGGTTGGTCCGGCACTCCTTGGAGAAAACTATCAAGCTTTCTCTTGAAGATGTCCATGATTGTTCCGGCAATATTTCTTATAGTCGCTGGGAGGATGTTGAACAACCGCGGACCTCTGATGTTTATACAGTGTTCTCTGATTGTGCCTATGGCACCTCTGCTCTTCACTGGTTCTATTCTGCATTTTCTTCCATATCGTTCACTCCAGTACATTTTTATTTTACTGTGTAGATTTGGGACCTGTCACTCCAGTATTTTCCACGTGTATATTATTTGGTATCTCTCCCGTCTCCTTTCTAGCGAGTACATTTGGACAGCTTTGAGACGATCCCAATAATTTGGGATCTTTGAGATGATCCTTTGTACTGTATACTGCATTATGTTACTCGGTAATTCGCTTTATAACAAACTCCTATTTCCAAAATATTATTTACTCAGGCCTTTCCTGAATCTAATCTTCATGACCCAGTGTTTCTTGCTCTTTTATGTCTTAATATATTTAGCACCTTATTAATACATCCATTTTGTATACATCAGTCATGTGTTCGCTTTCCCTTCGTCTTTTTAGTTAATGTAAATTAAATTTTATTTATCTCTTCGTTAGGGAGATTTGTAATACCCGGAATTAGCTTAGTCATCTTCCTCTGTACATTTTCTGAAGAATTTTTGTATATTCTATAGTATTATACAGATTAGGCTATTGACAATGAATTCTGCAGGATGCAGCCTGTTCCTAGGTATCCTGTATGGTGACGGTTATTTTCCAGTCATTAGACATGGCTGGACAATGGAAACTACCTTGAGTTGGTTCCCTTTCTCAAACTATGCCTCGTGGTTCGCTGTCTAGTCAACCAGCTTGTTAGACGATACTGCCCGCAGTCTGACATATGAATCGCATCCTGGTTGATGGTACACATTGGTGTTTATAAAGTTCTCTTGAATTTCGAAAAATGTCTGCAGTAAGTAGCCTAGCCTATTGCCTTTATTTTCCCCTTGACAACGCTTCTATTTCTCAGCCATACTGAATGAAACTCTCCTATTGCTTTGTCATTTCTGCATTATCAGCCATATTGACTTAAGGCTGTCTTATTGACTTAACATATGCTTAGCTGCATGTATAAGACATACTCATCGTACTATCCATTTTCTGTTGCAAGTCGTCGGGCATACCTATTTCGTGTTAATAATTCGATAATTTCGTGCACCCCCTCCCCCCCCCCTTCCCGACTGATTAATGAATGTCTGAAGGACTCCTTCCCCCCCCCCCCCCCAACCATCCTTCATAACGGCCCGCTGCTCACTTGTCATGCACGCATTGGACACTATGCCCAGTCCATCCGTTCAGCATCTCAGTGTTTTAGAATTGAAATTTTCACCAAATTGTATTCACCTGGAGGTGATATTCATTTTAAATATGAACATGATTAGGTATAGGTAAACATGAAAATATATTGTTGGATGTTTATAAGAACTTGAGTTTGTTCGGAGAACTTCATGTAAGAAATTATGGAGTTCTTGCTCAATCGTAGTTACAGAACACGCAGAGAGAAAACTTGCATGGGGTGATTAAGACTAGGCCTAGGCTAAATGTTTTCTGCACCTTCTCCAGGTCAGTAACTTTGGTTGTCGTCCTTAAATGGAGCAATAATATTCCACCCCTAGAGGAAACTAGATCTAGTCTGTTAAATGTGTCATCGTTAATTTCGCATCTCATATATGAAATTATTGTTAAATATAGCCTATCAATGGCTATTTTGTTTTATTGCGGTTGCGCCTTTTAGTTTATTTTCTTTAAACGTAGGCCTAAAATCTTCTCAAATTATTAAGTTAAAGCCTACTCTGATTTTCATGAAAACCTAATAAGCCAAGTTTTCATGAAAACTTGGCTTATTAGGCAAATCGGCCCTTGCATAGTAGGCTGAAAAGTGAGTTCTGGCTACTAGGTACGACATATATATATTTGTTCATTCCCTAATGCAGTAGCTTAAACTTATCTTCATTAAAAAAAATCATGTTATTTTCTGTGGCCCATTTAAATACCGGATTAACATGAGAGTGGAGATTTGGTGTGTCCTCTGTATTGTGTACTATCTTGAAAATCCTAGTTTCATCTGCAAAGGGTGATACACTACTGTGGTTCGTGGCCAGTCTTATGTTTGAAAGGGGGGAAGAGAGAGGTACCTTGGAGGGGACTGAGTTTTTCACAATGGCACACTCTTCAATTATGGTCGCCCAAACCCGACCATATTAGTCACGTACCCTTCATGATTCAGAGTGCAAAGTAGGGTGAGGCTAGCCCCAAGCATCTGGCCTCCAACCTCGGACAGACAGACAGACATATATTTCCATTTACAGATATAATGTATATATATAATTGTGTGTGTGGCCAGTGTGTATGTATGTGCACATAGGGCTATATATGTGCGTTTGGTGATGGTAGACTGAAGGGTAGCCATCTAGGGCAGAGCCGTGTCACAACGAACAGCTATCGATTTTGTGCTTGTCCTGCTCCCGTTTTCCCGGAATGCGTGAAAACGCCGCCACCACACTTCCGGGAACTTGTTGGGCGGCCTATTAAACTAGATTTCCTAAAAATCTTTTGGCGAGAATTATAAACTCCCGTTTGTTTTTCCGGGTGGAAAGGAACGAGCCTCTATTGGGAATTCTCTTCCTTTCGTGACTCATGGGGACCCCTATCAACCTACCCTATCCCCGGGTCTTGCCAGCAGTCGTAAATGTAAAGAATGACAGCATTTACGTTTGCTTGCTTGCTTCTATTCCCTGCAGTTGGTTTTCATCTATTAGTCATTAAATCGTTCAGGGAAAGTTAGGATAAGCATTGTAAAACAGCCATACACTCAAAAAGGAGTAACCAAACTTGTCTCAGGCCCGAATTAACTATCATAGGACCGAAATAACATATCATATACACATCTTAGCATAGGAAAGCTTTTGGTTGTTCAATTTCTCTTGTATACTTCAAAATTAATAGTTCAAAATGTGAAGTTTTTAGACAATAGATGCTATAAATTCTGTAATTTTTGGATTTATCATCGCGCTTCTTACCAAATGCATTCAAGGATCTTGAAATTCTCCATAAATAGTGTTGAACCTTTGTTATCGAGTTATTTAGCACATTCTACAAAGTCTGACTTCGTATGGCATTATTTTAGTGCAGATTTATAGCTAGTCCCTCAAAATCTTTCCCAAATATAGATTACGATTACTCCCACCTCAAAAATATATTCCGGCACATTGTCAATATTGTCCTCGGGCGTGAAAAAATAAACTTTTGTTTTCTTTAGTGTTGACATCATAGAGTTAGGATACTTGGCTTATCCGTGTCTGTGATCATTATTCTTGTTTTTGTTACTTTGTCCCTTATCAGAACTATGCTGTTTAGTTGTCTAGGTGGTTGTTAATCTGTGTAGTTTCGAAACCACTTTACTGCTAAAGTTATCTCATTAGTTCATCCTAGATCTTTACTACAGTACCTTTGGTCCCATATGTCAGCTGTTTTACGACCCTTAATGCAGGAGATGAGCCCAATCCATGATAACAGTTGTGGAGGGTCACCTATCCTAGTGAGGTACATACCTGGATATGCTTTGTGGATACTGCATACCCGATAGCCTAGCCTATACTAGACTATCAGTATCTTGTTTACTGCCGCTGTATTGCTATTAGTCTCCAACCCAGCTATCATGAAGAGTTTAGTAGCTTTATAATTTATCATTTTTTTATTCTAGTGTTTATGCTAGTGATTTATAATTGCTATATGGGCGTAAGAGACCGAACCGCGAAGGATCCCAGGAACCGTTGAGGGATACCCAGTAGGCAGGCAGGTTTCTGGATTGGTTTAGTTTCAGGACATTTCTTGGAAATTCTAGCTACGGAAAGCCCATTGACTTGCAGATGGAAGCTAAATTGGGTTACCCATCTACATCTGTTAAATTGTGTGCGTATCTACAGGGTGTCCGAAAGTCGTGCATCATTTGAATGACCACTTTTATTCCCTGAAATAAACATAATTTGGTAAATGTTAATTACTATCGCAAAAATATATCATTTAATATATAATAATATATATATATATATATATATATATATATATATATATATATATAATGTTCCGCGGCACGGTTTTGACTATGCCTCTAGATGGTGATTATGCCCCTCATGTATAAGATAATATAAAGTATTGGACCGTTGATATTGATAGTATTGTCTTTTAGCGCACGAAAGAAGCCGGTTGAGAAGTAAGAGTGATGGGCCGGGATAGCTTCGTAGGTATGTTAGCAAGGTTAATGGTGTACAGGAACCAGACGGCCAAGATAGCGTGTTGTTCTTTAATTTAAAGCTCTTGTTATATATGTGTCTTAATTTAAACGTCTTGCCTTCTGGGTAAGTTTAAGATGGAATAATACGTTCCTTTATGTGTAAATTACCATGCCCGCTAGTAACCTCTGTGTTCGGAGCTGGGTGGCAATAATTCATGGTTCTTAGCTGGCATTGTTTATGGCGCTCAGCCCTCAGAGGAAGTTGGCACATTAAACGGGCTGAATGGTTAAATCCTTAGCCGCCACCGGGTAGGCTGATGCGCTTCACGCAACGAGGAGGCCTGAGCAAGGACCGGGCCGCAGGGACGATAAGCCCCGAAACCATAACAAGGTAATCACAAGGTAAGGTCCTATACAGTGTGCGCGAATATTGTGTAATACTAGGAGGGGATACCCAGGGGTGCCCGGGTGACCTTTCCCCTCCCCTTGCCTTTGGGTTAGCAGACACGGATGTTGTGTGGAAAGTATCTTGCCATTCAGGCCCAGTGGACAGCGCTTCGGATTCGTAGTCTTGAGGTCCGGGTTCGATCCCGGTGGACGGCGAAAACAAATGGGCAGTTTCTTTCACCTTGATGTCCCTGTCCTAGCAGTTAAATAGGTACTGGGAGTTAGACAGCAGCTACGGGCTGCTTCCTGGGGGTGTGTAACAAAAAAAGGAGGCCTGGTCGAGGACGGGCCGCGGGGACGCTAAGCCCCGAAATTATCTCAAGATAACCTCAAGATATCTCCACCCTTTCCCTTCCGTCCTCCCCCTCGTGCTCCACCTTCCCCTTACTTTAGCCATTCTTCCCGTTCATACAATATAAAATTAGGGGGAGCAATGAAACTACTATATTTCTGATGAAAATCTCTTCGAGCATTTCAGCAAAATTTCACACGACCAGAATCCAAAAAGAGAGACAGACATCTATAGAGCTTAGACGGTATAATGTTGTAATTGACAATTGCTCATTATTTCAAGATCTTGATGTTCGTGGTGAAGCAAACTATGGTGATATTAGACCATTTTATTGCTTCACCTGAATACTTTAAACTGCTTATTGAACACGTTCCTCAAGGGCAACATTGACTAATCGGAGGGATGTATATGCGCACATTATAGTAAACAGGGTGAGGGTGGGTGGGTA
>WNGS01109635.1:17828162-17847089 GCA_020271785.1 Procambarus virginalis
CCTGCGCCTGCCCTGTCGTCCGTAATGGATGTCCCCTGTGTGCTGGAAGTGTGCTCTCCCGCCTGCTGGGCCTGCTCCATCTCTGTCTCCAGTCTCTGGGCGTGGTGGTGGGCTTTTGCCCCGTGCTGTGGGGCTACTGTTCTGCGTGGACCTGTTGCCTCGGCTTTGGGGCCGCCCTCGACGGATTCTTCTGGGACACCCTTGCTGGGGGTCATAGTTCCGACGATCAGCAGCCTCATGTTAAACGCCGTTGTTCAGCTCGGGCTGCGTCGCCTCGACGGTCGTGGGCTGAGGACCATGAGCAATGGAGGATGAGGGTGTGGACGTCGCCGTGGTGTCTTCTGTAGTGTCTTCCGTGTTGGAAGTTGTGCCCTCTGCCGGTGGCTCTCCTTCGTGGGCGGTTGCCCCTGGTGATCGGGACCTGGCGGTCGTGTTATCTAAGGATGGGCGTCGGGGGGCTTCGGCCCATGTTCTGGTTGGCGGGGGCACTGAGGCACCGGTGGAGGGCTCCTCCGTGGGGCTTGGTGCGATGCCTGGCATCGACCACTATGCACACCCTGGGGTTCAGGCTGATGTGCGGCTTGTGGGTCGAGATGGGTTGGGGGTGTCCTGAGGTTACCCCGATGGCGCCCTCTGTTGTATGTGCATCCTTGAATGTTCAGGGTTTGAATGCTCTTGAGGTCCAGTTGGGCCTGTTGGATGTTCTGCGGGAGCAATATGTGGATGTGGCTCTCATTCAAGAGCATAATGTTCATGATGTGTCCGTGTTGCAGTGTTTGAGTGTGCATTTTCATGTGGTGCTCAACCCGCCGAGGACGCCTTTCGGGGGGACCCTTATGTTGTTTTCTCGGAGGGCTTCCTTCTCCTTGCTTCATCATTCCGTTCTTGACGCGGTGTGCCGTCGGGAGCGGAAGGAATTTTTTCGGGTGGGGCTTCTCCCTTTCTTGCGTCATGATACACGGCGCATGATTTTTTGGGGGATTTTAATTGTGTGACGAGTGTGCGGGATTGTTGTAGCGCTCGTCCGCAGAATGTCTCGAGTGTGCTGCTGGAGGTGGTGCGTTCATGCGGTTTCCGGGACGCTGCTGTGCTCTTTGGGGGCGAGTTGTCATTTACGTTTGCTGCACATGGGGTGCGTTCGTGGCTAGATAGGGTGTATGTCACTGGCGGGGAATGTACGGTGTTTGATTTCCACACTGTCCCGGTTGCATTCTCTGACCATAGTTTGGTAGTAGTCCGGGTTGGTGTACCCAGTCAGGTGCGGGGTGGTGGAAGCTGAATTGTGGGTTCTTGCGTTGTCCGTGGGTCTGTCGTCAGTTTCGGGGTTTGGGCCTGGCGGTGTGCGTTTCCGTCTATCTTGGAGAGGTGTAAGGTGCAGTGTCGTTTGTTCTTTCGCGTGGTTGCCAAACGCAAGGCTGCTGGGCGCTTTGGTTTCCTGCGGTTGTTACAGGTGCGGCTGTCGAGGTTGTATGTGCGGTACAATGCTGGGGTTGATTGTTTTGGTAAGATTGCGGACTGTAAGGCGTGTATTTGTGGGTTGCGGAGGGTGTTCGTGTGCGTGCTCATGTGAGTGAGCGTGTGGATGGGGAACGGATCTCTCCGTTTCTTTTAGGGAAGGTACGAGCTGTGAGGGACTCTGTTCTTCTTACGGCCCTGCAACGGCCGGATGGGACCGTTGTTTCGGACACCGGTGGTGTATTGCATTATGTTCGGCAGGAATTGGCTGTGCTCTATGCGGAGGTGGCGGGGGACACCGCGCTTGTGGAGGACTTTTTGGGCCGGTGCGTTCCTGGGATGTCCGTTGCGGATTGCACTGGTCTGATGGAGGAGGTTTCCTTGGCGGAGCTATTTGCGGTGGTCCGGTCGTTTCGTTCCGGGAAAGTACCGGGTTCGGATTGTCTTTCTGTTGAGTTCTATGTCGCCTTTTGGGATGTGTTGGGGGATGTTCTTTTGGAGGTGGTCCAGACTTGTCTTCGGGGGTGCGTTCTGCCTATGTCTCAGTGCGTTGGGATTGTGCGGCTCCTCCCGAAGCCGGGCGATTTGAGGTTCTTTTCGACCTGGAGGCACATGATTTTGTTGAATGTGGACTACAAGGTCCTGTCTAAGGTCTTAGCTGGTTGGTGTCGCCGTGTTGTGGCATCTGTTGTCTCTGTGGAGCAGTTTTGTGGTATTCCGGGTCGGTTTTTGTTGCAATGCAATGCATTGTTTTGCGATGTGCTCCTGTATGTGTCAGGCTCTTGCTCGTCGGCGGCAATGCTTTGTCTGGATTGGTTGAAGGCTTTCGACCGTGTGTCTCCTGCTTTTGTGTTTCGTGTTGTTGGAGCGGCTGGGGTTTCTGCCTTTGTTTGTTCATTGGGTGTGCATGTTGTATGCTCAATGTTGTAGTCAGGTTTGCGTTAATGGGTTTTTGAGTGATTCTTTCCCCTGTACGTTGCTCGGTGCGGCAGGGTTGTCCGCTTTCTATGCTCCTGTATGTCATATTTCAGGAGCCTTTTTTCGGGCGGTGAAGGCGTGTCCGTTGATCGCCCCCCCCCCCCTCCCGGCTGCCGTCTGGTCTTCGGTTGCCCATCTGCAGCTATGCGGATGATACCGTCCTGTTCATGGCCTCGAAGGGGTCTGTTGGGGCTGTCCAGGTCGTGGTTGAGCGGTTTGAGTTGGCCACTGGGGCCCGGGTCAAAAGTGAAAAGTCCGGTCTTCTGGGTCTCGATGGGTGGTCCTCTCGCTGTGTGTGGGTGGGGTCATGGTTTCCGGTTGTCTCTTCTATGTGTGTTTTGGGGCTTACCTGGTTCGCTTCCTATGAGCGGTCATTGGCCTGTAATTGGGGTGCAGTTTCCCGTAGTGTCAGTGTTGAGATTGGGTTGTTGGCTGCGCGCCCGTCGATGATTTATCAGAGGGCGCTGCTTGTTAATTGCAAGGTTTTGTCGCGAGTCTGGTTCGTGGCTTGGTGCTTCCCCCTGGATCGCCGGCTGGCATTCGGGTTGGAGCGCCTGGTCTATCGGTATGTGTGGTGGGGTCGTTACCACCCGGTTCGTCAGTCGACATTGGCGTTGGCTGTGTGGGAGGGTGGGGTGGGTATTCCTGATGTGTTTACTAGGGCTTGGGCGTTGTTCTAGGTCTCGTTGTGTCAAGGATTAGTGCTGGGTGGGGGGCTCAATGCTTTAGGTGTTTATTATTGCTCTGTTAGGTTTAGCTTTTTGGTGGATTTCGGTGTTTCTCGGGAGGCGGCCTTCTGCACCCCTCCTGTTTACTCTTCGGCAGTAGCCATTCTTTGGGAGGTCTGCTGTTGTCCGGGTTTCCTGTCCTTGTCGGTTAAGGCGGTATATGGGGTTTTATTTCGTCGCATTCCGCCGCGGGTGGAGGGTTTGTTCCCGTGTTGGGATTGGGCGGAGGTGTGGGCGGCGTTGGGGGCTCGGTTTCTGGCACCACAGCAGTGGGAATTGTTTCGTTTCTTGCATTTGTCGTTGGCGACAAATGCGCGGTTATACATGCTGGGTTTGAGTGCCTCTGACGCATGTGTGCACTGTGGTCTCCCTGAGGCTCAGTTGCATGTCTTCTATTTTTGTGAGCGGTTAAGGGGTTTGCTTGATTGGTTTCGTGACGTGTTGACTGGGGTTTGTGGGCCGGGTGTCGAGATGGCTTTTTGAGGTTTTTGTTTTTGTCCTTTCCACGGGGTTCGCGCCGGGTGCGCAATACGTTACGTCTTCTCGTTGATGACTATGTGTATTGTGTGTGGGTGGGTCGGAGGGAGGGTTATGGGGTTGCTAGAGTTTTGGGGTTTTTGAGAGGCCGTTTGCGGTTCACGTGGTGGTGGTTGCAGCGTGCTTTTCCGATCGAGTTTTGCGGTTGGTTCACGGGTGGGTATGTTCGTGGGGATGCTTTTGGGTGAGTGGTCGTGGGTCGGGCTTTTGGTTGTGGGTTGGGTGGGTGGGCTTTTTGTCTTCGGTCCCCGGCCCTCCAGTGGGCCTCCTCGGAAGGGTTGAGCGGGGTGTGTCTGTGGTTGCTGTGGCTCTGTTGTGGTTGTGTGTTCGGTTTGGTGAATGTGTGTGTGGGTAAGCTTCTTTCATGGCTCCTGCGTGGGCTGTTACTTTTGCCCTGTGTGGGTTGTTTACGCTTTTTTGTTTCCACTATTATGTTCATTCTGGTGTGAGTGTTTGTTGTGCGTGCGTCTCTGTATATTGCTGTTCGCCCCTGCTTATTTCTTGGGGTATGTATGTTACTGCCTGCGCCTTGGGCGTATTTTTTATGTTACTTATGTATTTCGTGTACCTTGTGATTTTGCCTTGTGCTGTTTATGTGGTTGTGTGCGTCATGTGTGTGCGTGTGTGTTGGTTTATTCTGTGTACGTTATTTTTGTGTCTTTCCATGTCCATGTAATTGCTGTATGTCCGTTTTTCATTTTTGCTTTGTAGTTTGCCTCAGTGCCTGGCATTTCTAGGTTCTGGTGATGTTCTGTATACTTCTGTACCTGTATTTGTCTTTCTGTTTATGTATTGTGTGTTCTGCTATACCTTGTATAATTCTTTTATAAAAATAAAAAAAAATAAAAAAAATGCCATGCGGCTGCGGGAATAGTGCTTGGGAATATTAGAGTAGATTTTGCCCAAGATCATGTTTGGTTCCATCCCTCGTTTACCTGTTGAGGAGCTCTGGCCTATCACGGCCTGAACACAGTCACATTACACACTAGAGGACCGTGTCGTATGCTTCCCAGGTAATACTTTACGTCAACACTCCAGCTGACGGAATGACCCCAACAAACACTGTCAGGACAACTGTCACGAAAACCATGCTGTCAGAACATCCTATAGTCCATACATTTATTTAATTCTGACTCTCGTATAGGACCTTGCGGGGACCTTGACCCCTGGAACCACAGCAAAGCAAACGAAGGTAGTATTGGAAATACTACCAATGAGTGGTATTAGGTAGTTATAAAATAGGGGTCCCTCGATTGTTTCAAATGTGGGTTGGACATGCTTATGAGTGGGATTGTGTGGTTATAAATAGAAGATGCCTCGTATGGGCCAATAGGCTTTCTGCAGTTATCTTTGTTCTTATGTTCTTAAATAATTAAATGGATCTTTGCCAGAAACACAGCCGTCAGCTCTATCTAACTTTTAGTCCTTATTAATAATAATAATAACAACTTATTATTAATATTTTTGTTGACAAAACAAATTAAAATTTTGCCTAATCTGAGTAATTCAATTAGGTCTTATTAGAGTGAGGATAATGCTGCTTTTCACTGTCACGCAGGACAGAGGGTCATACACAAGACAATAGGTCTAAACTGTAGGCTGAAGCACGTAAGTATCATGGTTACAATCAGCTACATTAGACAGTATACATGTTTCAATGTACTAATATGTAAATCCAACTTTCTATTGTGGTCTGCCACACAAGGGCAGCGATGGGTTCATAAGAGATGCAACTAAAAAATAAAATAAATAAATTGTTCTTCATTCTTTAAAATGACAATTTTTGGATAAAGTGTTAGGATGTCGTCCAGTACACCAGATTCAATGAAATAGTTACACAGTTGGTGGTACAGTAGGCCAGGAGGTCTAAAATCTTTTATGGTTTCACATTCAAAAATATAGTATTCTACTGAATGCCTTAAAGATTTGTCAGAGCGTTTACAAGCTGAATATTGTGGTAGTTCAGGCAGTCCAAAGTCATAATCTCTTTCTCTTTCCTGCAAGCCTCATTGGCCAATCGATCTACAAAGTCATGTTTTCCAACTCCAACATGGGATGGGATTACCTTACCTTGAGGTTACTTTGAGATGATTTCGGGGCTTAGTGTCCCCGCGGTCCAGTCGTCGACCAGGCCTCCTCGTTCCTGAATTGGTCAACCAGGCGGCTGTTGGACGCGGCTGCTCGCAGCCTGACGTATGAATCACAGCCTGGTTGATCAGGTATCCTTTGGAGGTACTTATTGATTTCTCTCTTGAACACTGTGAGGGGTCGGCCAGTTATGCCTCTTATATGTAGTGTAAGCGTGTTGAACAATCTTGGGCCTCTGATGTTGATAGAGTTCTCTCTCAGAGTACCTGTTGCACCTCTGCTTTTCAACGGGGGTATTCTGAACATCCTGCCATGCCTTCTGGTCTCATGTGATATTATTTCTGTGTGCAGGTTTGGGACCAGCCTCACTACTGTTTTCCACGTGTAGATTATTATCTATCTCTCCCGCTTGCGCTCAAGAGAATACAGATTTAGGCTCTTTAGTCGGTCCCAATAGTTTAGATGTTTTACTGAGTGGATTCTAGCAATAAAGAAACTTTACAAATCTAGCAGTAAAGGGATCCACACAAATTTTATACAAAAGTTATTATCATTGGCAAAAATTACACTCCATTTAATATTACAAGCTACTTCAGACATAAATTGTGATGGGTTATTTAAGGACTGCAGAGCACTTTTAGTCACAAAATACCACTCCACCCCATTGAACTTAAGGTTCTCAGTGGCTAGATAAATACTCGACAGTTTGTGTCGTGCTTGCCCAGCCGTTCAATCTCTGTGTATTAGACATGTTGTTGTTTTAGATTCAGCTACTCGGTACAAAAGTTCCAAGTAGCACGGGTTACAGTGAGCCCGTCTTGAACTTACCTGGCTCAGGAGCGGGGCTGTAACTGCTGCTGTAACTTGATTGATTGATAAAAATTAAGCCGCCCTAAAGGTGACACGGGCATGAATAGCCCCGGCCCGTAATGCTGTAACTTGTTTCATTCCCCTTTATATACTACGGGATCCTGGCTAATGTTAATGTGTCGGGAAATAAAAGGGCAGACAAGGAAGACACGCAAGCATGGCGCCCATACCCACCAACCCCTCAGCGACGTGTCCAGGAATAAAAGTAGCATTCCTCGGCTTTTGACAGCACAGTTGTGATAAGACTGCTGGCCCCAGCGAGCTACATGGGATAGCGTAGTTTTATAATGATACTAGTTATTGTAACACTGTTAATTTAGATGCAATGTAATATGAACTCAGATATGGTGTACCACGGTTGGTACACCTGGGACCAATGGTGCTTTTCCAAGGAAATGCTACACAGAGAAAACTTACTAACTAAACGCCGCCACCATCTTGCCTGGATAGTAAGTTATATCAAGCAATGAGGCAAGAAGCATTGCTTGGCTTTGAGAGTTCTCTAGATCTTCTCTTCTACTTACTGATCGGTTGTTAATAAACTGAACACAGAGGATTGGGGGTTCAATGTCCTTGATGACAAACACGGGAGATGACAAAAGGGAAACCAAGTGACAAATACAGATGGAAAGTTAACACGTTTATTAAATCACGATTTATGATATTCTCTACAAATACTAGGTCCCTATAACCTGGCAATTCCTAAGTCATTACACTGGTAACTGTTAAGTAATTTAGACATGGAAAAAATACAGTCAGAGATCACAAATTACCTTAAGATCCCTGCTACTCGATCTGGTGGATTCACTCTGTCTCTCCCAGACTGTGTGATGTTCTTACTGACCAGCTTTCGACTCTGGTACCCAGCACTCTCCCCTCCTAACTCTCATACAGGGGTATATATACACACACCCCAAAAGCTGCCACACCTCATATAAGCTGGAAAAAGGGGGAGGCGGAAGATTTGGTGTTGCTAACCTACATTGAGGCTTGTAAGTGGTCCGCCCCCTACATGCACACTCAAGATTTACCATTAAGTTGTTTGATAACCACCATACACCTCTTCAAGGAGTGGAAGATTAAGTACGTTTTCCTCTCGAATGTTTGCACACTCAGTCTGCAGGTTGCTGACCTCTGACCTGGCCGAAAGGGTAGAAAGGCAGACCTCTGGGTGTTCACACGTAGGTCTCTGGGAGTTATAATTCCGTTAATGTTTGACAAGATTATCATGATTATTATCACCTCCTTGAAACTAGCTGACTAAGGCTAGCCAGGAATACTGTATTCTAATTAACTTTGCAAGACGATCCAGAGGTCATCTGGGCTGAACTCTTGAAGGCTTCCCTGGGTGTGAGCTCTGGGTGGGGGAGGAGGTCGTGGGTGTTACACAATAGTTCCTCATCCGTCACCAGTGGGCAATACTTCCTCATCCGTCACCAGTGGACAATACTTCCTCATCCGTCACCAGTGGACAATAGCTCCTCATCCGTCACCAGTGGACAATACTTCCTCATCCGTCACCAGTGGACAATACTCCCTCACCCGTCACCAGTGGACAATACTTCCTCATCCGTCACCATTGGACAATACTTCCTCATCCGTCATCAGTGGACAATACTTCCTCACCCGTCACCAGTGAACAATACTTCCTCACCCGTCACCAGTGAACAATACTTCCTCACCCGTCACCAGTAGAATATGTAACACCAGCTTGGCATCCGTACCTTGTAAAAGAAAAATACAAAATTGAAAATATGCGGAGGACAGGTTAAGGGAACATCGTCATACAACCCCAGAGGAGGGAAGAAGCAGAGGACATATGATCACAACATACAAAATAATGTAGGAAAAAGATAAGGTGGATAAGGAAAGTCTTTGTACACTAAGAGAAAGTATTACATGGTACTTTAACCACTCGAACATCAAGTTGTACAGTCACGGTGGTCGAGTGGACCCTGTACGGGTGGTCAACAAGTGGAATGCCTCGAAAAGATTAAGTTCTGGAAACCACCTCCATGCACAACTTTAAGACCGAATTCAACAAGGATTTCGAAATGCATAGTTATATTACAACGCACCAGGTACAACAAGGCTATGAGGCTGGGAATAAAGAGCTAGAACTGAAGCTTCCCACAGTCAGTGTTAGGTCAGTAGACAACAGTTCCTCACCAGCTGGAGGGAGATAACCCAGGTTAGTGTCACCACCACCCTGACACCTGTCCCACGGTGGAGTCACACGTGGGAGGGACACTAGGCGTCCAGCGCCTCTACAAGGCCCGAGTCGCCTTCCTCCCCGCATACAGCTGCCTCTCAGCCTTCTATTTATCTCGTAATATATTGCAAGATCACGAGGTCTCGAGACATGTGACTGCTCAGTGATATAAGAGAATAATTGAAGCAAATAATGACTCGCGTGAACCTCGAACAACTTTATTTCAGTAAATATTAGCGTCATGTTGTGAAGGTTGCGTCATCTGGTCTTGTGTTCTGAGTTTCCTATTTTATTCTGTAACCACTTAAACCACTTGACCATCAAGTGGTCAAGTGGTTTAAGGCGTCCCTGTACATACCAGTTGCGTTGCTCCTGGAGTATGGGTTCGAGTCACTTCTGGGGTGTGAGTTTTCAGTTGTATCTAGTCCTGGGGACCATTCAGGCTTGTTTGCATATATCTATATATATATATATATATATATATATATATATATATATATATATATATATATATATATATATATATATATATGTATATATGTATATATATCTGCAAACAAGCCTGAATGGTTCCTAGGCATATATGCAACTGAAAACTCACACCCCAGAAGTGACTCGAACCCATACTGCCAGGAGCACTCTGCAACTGGTGTACAGGACCCCTTAACCACTCGACCATCACGACCGGACAAAAGATGATGGTAGCCGAGGCTAATTCCCCATCATCCCGCCGGAACTCTGATGGTAATCTTGGGCATGGTATTTTATCAAATCACCTCATTCTTTGGGGCAACACGTGAGGAACACAAATGCGAACAATGCGTGATGGTCGAGTGGTTAAGGGGTACTGTACACCAGTTGCAAAGTGCTCCTGGCAGTATGGGTTCGAGACGCTTCTGGGATGTGAGTTTTCAGTTGCATATATGCCTGGGGACCATTCAGGCTTGTTTGCATTTGTGTTCCTCACGTGTGCCCAAAGAATAAGGTGATTTGATAAAATATTATGCCCAAGATCACCATCAGTGTACCGACGGGATGATGGGGAATTAGCCTCGGCGATCATCATCTTTTGTCTGGTCGTGATGGTTGAGTGGTCAAGGGGCCCTTATATATATATATATATATATATATATATATATATATATATATATATATATATATATATATATATATATATATATATGCAAACAAGCCTGAATGGTCCCCAGGACTAGATACAACTGAAAACTCACACCCCAGAAGTGACTCGAACCCATACTCCCAGGAGCAACGCAACTGGTATGTACAGGGACGCCTTAAACCACTTGACCATCACGACCGGACATAAGGAAGTGATAGCCGAGGCTATATGAACCACTTCCCCGCCGGCACTCGGATGGTAATCTTGGGCATAGCATTTTATCAAATCACCTCATTTTTGGGGCAACACGTGAGGAACACAAATGCAAACAAGCCTGAATGGTCCCCAGGACTAGATACAACTGAAAACTCACACCCCAGAAATAAATATTAGCCTCGGCTATCACTTCCTTATGTCTGGTCGTGATGGTCAAGTGGTTTAAGGCGTCCCTGTACATACCAGTTACGTTGCTCCTGGGAGTATGGGTTCGAGTCACTTCTGGGGTGTGAGTTTTCAGATATATATATATATATATATATATATATATATATATATATATATATATATATATTAAATATGTTACATGTTAAATATGTTAAATATGTTACATGTTATTAAATATGACCGAAAAGTAAGATTAATAATTCTAACACGAATTTTCTCGATTTTCCTTATGTTTCTTTTTACTGGTGACGGTAAATGAAAAATCAATTCTCCAAAATTCATTTTTATTTCTAGTCTGACGCGACGCTTGAGCGCGTTTCGTAAAACTTATTACATTTTCAAAGACTTTATTTTACACACACACACAACTATAACTGAATAGAGCTTAAACATCTTCGATTTATATACCTGCATTTGGGTGAAGTGACATGTTACAGTAGTATAGGAAGAGGTGAAAACAATTTGTGTTGAAAATTTGTTTTCACCTCTTCCTATACTATACTTCCTATACTTCCTTTCCACCTCTTCCTTAGGTTAGGTTAGGTAGGGTTGGTTAGGTTCGGTCATATATCTACGTTAATTTTGACTCCAATAAAAAAAATGACCTCATACATAATGAAATGGGTAGCTTTATCATTTCATAAGAAGAAAATTAGAGAAAATTTATAAATTTAGAAAAAATTGGCTTATTAGGCAAATCGGGCCGTGCATACTAGGCCGAGAAGTGCATTCTGGCTACTAGGTACGACATATATATATATATATATATATATATATATATATATATATATATATATATATATATATATATATATATATATATATATATATTATAATTTTAATAATCTAACAAAGACAACATTAAATATTTCGAGTAGAAAATACAGTAGCAATGCGACCATCAAGGTGGCGGAAGATACAGTGCTGTAAATATTACTTGATAAGTTGAGATCTCGTTTGTGTTCTAGAGATATCTCTTATCAAGAGAACATATATCTTGAGTGGACAAATGGTTCTTATTGAGATGATAACAGTAATGAATTAAGATATTTGACGTATAAATATACTGTTTCTTATATAATAGGAAAGATGAAATACGACACGTTGCAGAAGAGATGCTTAACAGGGGAAGGAGTCAGGGATGTCTTCTTTGATTCTAGAGGTGCTCCATGGGGTCCCTCACTCCTGACTATCTTCAGGTGGTCCCTGTGACCACCCAGTCCCTCATGACTATCTTCAGGTGGTCCCTGGGGTACCAAGTCCCTCCTGACTATCTTGAGCTGGTCCCTGTGGTCACCCTTCTACCCAACATTGGAGGAGAATGGACTTGATATGCATATGTATTGCTCTCCTGAGCTACACACAGTTGCTTATTTGGATATCCCCAAGGAATATACATGCAAGTCCATTATGTATTCTGATCTCCGTGTTAGTGAACATGGCTTGCTGAATATAGATTAGAAAGAATTAACTATCTCATTGTGTCTTTTTGTGGTACGTTTGATAATAGTAATGGATATATATATTGACATGTTTCTTTCCTCTTGATGAGCTTGTTTCATATGAAATTTGCTTGGCAGAATCTGGTTCACGTTTACTTTGATGTCATATAAATCCTTGATGCGTTCAAAGTATTTTAGATCATTATTTTTATTATATAATTTAGTTTAAATTAATAATGTTCTCGTATTCAAAATTCCCTGAATATTCAGATATGCAAAGGATTTCGTGTAGTTCCCTCTCACAGTATTGTTTGGTTATACAGTACTTATGTTTATTCTTCTTTATAATTCCCTTTAAATTTATTGTATTGACTGGCAGCATTAACACTAATGGGAAACGTCCCCAATCGGGGAATGACGTGTCTATTAAATGGAATTTCTACTTTACTTGTATCTTTATATACTGTATGTTTGGCAAATGTATTATTTATGAATATTAATCAGCGGAAGTGAAGCTGCAAGCCTACAAACTGGAAAATCTAGACCAATGTATAGAGCAAGTGGATCAAGAAGGTGGAGTCTCACGAAAGACTCGTGCATACTTACTTGCTCATAGAAAATGGGATCTACCAGGGAAACAGAACAGGTCCACTGAGTAAAATTAGCATTAGCCATAATTCAGATTACTTTACGACAAGTTTTAAGCTGTACCTTCCGTTGCTAAATTAAATTGTACAATAAATCATTAAATTATCATCACAATATAAAAGTAACAATGCTTTTGATGGAACTGTATCACCCAATGAAAGTAAAACCGGTGTGGCAACAAGTACATGTGTAGTCGGCGGCGTAGGGTCTCCCCGAACGCTCACGAACCCCACCGGGATAAACAAGTGACTTATTTCTTTATGTTTCAACTATTTTTATTTTGTTACGATCTCTTAAATCCAAACATATATATACATTACTCCTATTTTACTCAATAGTATGTAGACATTTTTTCCTTATTTGTATTTGTAATTTGCTATAATTAAGTCTTTTAAAGACATTTCTGCAAGCAAATATATAATAGTGTGGTTTTAGTGACAAGAGTTGATGGTGATAGAAGCGAGCGAAATACTAATTTCATCGGACACATGGTCGAATAGTTGGATTTCGCTGTAAAGTTCTGTGCTCACCAGTGTCTGACGAACGATGTGAGGAGGTGGTCGGTGGGCTTACTGGTGATAAAATGTGCTGCTTTTGCCCTCAATTGGGTGAATTTATTGGTGATAATGTGCGGATGTGATAGCACAGTGTCTACTGTAGTCCTTATAGGCGGTATTAAGTGCAATATATTCGAAATGGTAGTGAGCAGAGTGTGAGAAAGGCAGGCGATGGTGCCAAGTCACTGAGAGAGGTGGTGGTGGTGTGGACAAGTTGTACCATCAAACCTTCCTCTATCAGCATTATTCACCAGCTGGATTACAACACCTGGTTGTGGCCTAGACTCTGGGATTATGATATTTATTGAATTATTTATTGCAACTATTTTATATTAATCCTTTGGGCCGAATGACCATCGCTTGTGAAACGTGTAGAAGCAAGTGTAAAGAGGATTTTAACTAAAAAAAAAAAAGTATACTTTTTTAAGTGGTGTGTTATCGCTGTATGAACCGTGCATTATTCTGTGTGGTCATCAGTTAATGTAGTGCGTTTGTAAACCTCGCCAGACTTTGTGGTGATTGGATTGAGAAAAAAAAACTAAATAAGTTAAGAAAACTTAACTGGCCAGCTGTATAGGGGAAACTAACTTAACCTCTTATGTGATTAAAGGAAAATTACCACGAATCCAAAACGTGTGTATTGAATTCATCCACAAGTTTAGCATACTACTAGTACTACCCTCCAGTGTTAGTAGAGTCGCCACCAGAGTGTGTAGTGTCAACCAAAGTGCACTGAAACTCTTGCTCAACTAAAGATTATTTTGTATCTTAAGTACTTTTGGTTTAAAGGGAAGATATATGCAGTGCTAACTGGAATGATTTTATCCGGGCGAGCGCTAGCGGGCGCCCTTACCATGGTTCCCACTGCAGTCATCCATGACAACCTCTGCTGACTATGTTGGGTGAGTACCTCTCAGTATTTCCAGAAGCCTGTCGTTGCATTCTGTAGCGAGTATAGTTTGGAATATTTTATGTAATAGTACATCATCTTTAATCAGTCAACTTGTATGGAATGTTGCTGGCTGGTAGGGTGGCGGAAGAACACGTATGTACTTACCTCATCTGCACTGCGCAATTGGTGTGAAGTTGTGATTTTTTTTTTGTAAGTTTAAAGATGTTGCATAATTCTCGCAAAGCTGGAACTCTGAAAGATAGGTTCTGATGTTAAGAGTAGTTGTCCGCGTGACTTGAAAATGTGGCATCTGCTATTGGATTTAAATTTGTTTTTATTGAAAGTTGGCACTATGATTATATTTGTATAAATATAAAAACATTTAGTTGGTTTTATTTGATGTGAGGGCTGTGTACACAACTATTTTGAAAAGGGCAAAACAAGCTGCAACTGTAGTTTGAGAACACAAGGCACATACAAATTTATAATAGAGTAATCAAGGTAAATCAACCTGTTGTAACCTAATTAATTAACTGTGGCGTCTTCCTCTTCAGTTAGCCTACACATTACAATTAAATAGAAGATATTTTGATGACATTCAATGGCAGTATATTCCAAAATAAAATCATAATTTCCTGATAAAAGCTTTTCCTATAAACATCGTTTCCCTTGTGACTGTAAGGCTACATTCATAAAGGAGGCATAGGCCTAAGGGTCAATCCTCTTGGTAGTCACTGTTTGAATACATAACCTTTTTGTATTATACTACAATGAAATGTAAGCTACAGCTGCTGAAATTCATTCCTCCAATAAAACATTACATATAACAACAGTACAGTATACCTTCAAAATATTGACCATTACCTGTCAAGGAATTCAAACAGACCACACTTTGTCTTATTAATAAATGAAATACAGCACTTCAATAGGAATGAAACAGCTTGGGACACTGGCTAAAGCTGCTAATTCAAATAAGGCCCTAGTGTATCAACTAGACAACTCTGACCTCAAATATGGTAAGCAAATAAGTTGTAAAAAGTATTCTTGTACAATGGGATGGTAACATTGACAAACCTTCGGTTCCTGTCCTCGTCGAAGCTACTAGAATGTTAGTGGCCATTAGGTAGTGGAACAAGGTGTGTGGAAACTACTTCCATTTGCAAATTTGGAATCAAGTACAGTAGTACTATAACATCCAGAGAATTAAAACGGAAAAACGTCACAGGTTTTGAGAGCCTTATCAACCAGACTGTTAGTTCTTGCAGCTTGCACTCCATTATAGACACTGCAGCCTGGTTGATTAGACACTACAATTATAGGTTTTTACCATATTTCCCCTGTTACGGCCTCACTTAGCCAGTAACCATGTTCTTTTCATACAACTTTCTGGATGGCCTTAGTGCCGCCTCATCTTACCAGATCCAACTCCAAGTCAGGGTTACGTTATTAAGAACGGAGCAGTAATAGACAATCCAACTGGAATGGGGAATAAATAACGCTAAACAAAACCATTACCACATGTATTTCAATCTGATGATCAACTAAATATACCTATTACATATATACAGCACAGGTAACACCGTATTGGTCACTTTCACACAGGACACTACAAAAGAACTGCAGTCTTATATCATGGCGAGTTTTCCATTGTACAACATTCAAGGTTCCTTCCCTAAGCTTTTCTTCTAAGGCACTCATGCCGGCGAGTCAACTTTTCTCAGCATTTCACGGGCCAGTCCTCCGCAGAATTATCATTATCACAGACTTTCTCTAAAAGTTTCACCTCTTAACAAGCTTAACTTAGAGGACAGACGTATGCTAATTCCATCTCGTACTACCTAAGTACAGCTTAGGTGAGGATGCACACACACACACACACACACACACACTAGAAATTTAAAGGAAGACCTTCACTAGTCAATGAGTGGGCTAACAGTTGGTGGCTAGAATTCAGTCCCAGCAAATGTAAGGTGATAAACATAAGAAAAGTGAGAAAGGAGATGGTCCGCGTCAATTGAAAAATGTTTGCTTATGAGCATATCTAAGGAGATGACATCTACAGGAATCGCAGAGTGAAAAAATATTGCAATTATATCCTCCCAATCAATCCCATATCTAACACCGAAGGTACACAAAGAGGATAATACCGACAGTATCTGGAGTGCTGACAAACATTTTAACATTGTTTAGAACCCTAAATCAGGACACCTTCAAGGCAATCTACACAGCCATTGTAAGATGAATACTGGAATATGCAGCACTGGCCTGGAATCCATATATTGTGACACATAAAACCTAACCAAAAAAGTACAGATGTTTATAACAAGATTAATGCTAGAACTGTTAAACTTTGGGAACAAGTTCAGGGAACTGGACTTGAAGAGAACCGAAGAGAACAAGCATAAGCACAATATGCAAGATACTGAAGGGAATAGACAAGGTGGACAATGACTGAAAATCAAAGCTGGAGGTACAAAAAGAAGAAAATACTTGTACCCTGTTTGGATATTCAACAAGTGGAAACATTGAAAGACGTTATGGAAGTCACCAGTATCTACAACTTTAAGGCCAGATCGACAAAAAAAGTCAAACATTAGATTAGTTAAATTATAAAACCGCCAGTAAAAAATAAGACTAATAGGCAAGGCATAAAAAGTTAAGCCTCGCTTCCATCTGAACAAGGATAATTATTTAATTGCTTAATTAAATGTCAGAGAGATCGCTAAAACAGCTAACTCGAGATGCCATGGTTTACAATAGTTGTATTACTTCAGGCTCATCTGGAAGTGGTGAGCAACTGGAACCAATGAGGCTTCACTGTGGCTAACTTTTATTAAATAACTTTAATAAAAGCCTTTAATACAATTTTCTTCTTAATAAAATAATTCTACCACACTACTACAACTGAAATATCCTGAACCAGTTAGTAGGAATTGGTAGTAGATACGGGACATTTTCCATTGTCATGAGTAGTTGCTATGAGTAGAGAGGTGGGGGGAGAAGGTGGTATATAAGGCTGGAGTTTGATCGTCTGGGAGTTCTTCTACTCCCCAAGCCCAGCCTGAGACCAGGTAAGTACTTATCAAAAGAAGGCACCAAAACGGGAGCCCGATGACAGGTTGACTTGTGAAGTTGGTCCACCGGCTGTTGCTTGGAGAGCGGCCCGCAGGCCCACATACCGATCACACCCGGTTGGCCGGCATCTTGAAAAGAACATCTAGTTTCTTTTTGAAGTGTCCACGGTTGTTCCGGCAATATTCCTTATCTCCTGGGAGATGTTGAACAACCGGGACCTCTGATGTTTTATAGTGTTCCACGATTCTGCGTTTCATGTCGTTCTGTCGTGGTGTTATTTTACTGTGAAGATTTGGGATGGCCCTCCAGTATTTCCAGTGTAAATTATTTGATTCTCTCTCGTCTCGCTGGCGGGTTATATAAGGCTGGGGTTATATAAGGCTGGAGGTTATATAAGGCTGGGGGTTATAGAAGGCTGGGGGTTATAAAAGGCTGGGGGGTTATATAAGGCTGGGGGGGTTATATAAGGCTGGGGGTCATATAAGGCTGGGGGTTATATAAGGCTGGGGGTATAAAAAGCTGGGGGTTATATATAAGGCTGGAGGTGTATATAAGGTGGAGTTATAGGTGGGGTTTATAAGGCTGTGGGTTAATTATACAGGCTGGGGGTATACGTAGGAGTGCTATAAGTGGGCCATATGGCCTGGGGTTAAAACTGGGATTTACAGGCTGGGAGTGTAATATATGGTGAGAGAGGTACAAGCTGGGGGAAGTTATATAAGGCTGGGGTAAAGGGTGGTATCTATAAGGAACTGGGGGTATAAAGTGTGGGGGTAATAAGGCACTGTGTATTAAGTCTGGGTGGTATATAAGGGCTAAAGGGTGGTGGGTCTATATAAGGCGTGGAGTATGGACATTATGTAGGCTGGGATATTATCAAGGCTGGGGGCAATATATAGAAGCTGGGTAGTACATTATAAGGCTGGGGGTTTATTGTATGGTGCGGTGTAGAGTAGATGAATGCTAGAGGGAAAGTATGAGTGGTCGGGCGAGAGGACTGGGTGGCAGGGCTCAACCAAAGTTACTGTCCCCGCTTTTTTGGAAAAAGAGGGAGGACGAGGCTAATGTGAAGGGAAGTATAGGTAAGGGGATAATCACAGTGTAGATGGTCATGAAAGCAGGCGGGGCTGTCCGCCTTGTGACACGATGTGTGGGTCGTTAGTGCAGTCTAAGCTACATGCTGGGCCTCCCTCTTTCAGGGATGTGAGTGCTGTGAGAGGCTCTTCGACATGTGTTCACCCATATATATGGATGGTGTCGTATCAGATGAATCTGTGTAGCAGTTATATATACACACTCTCTGGTGCCTTCAAACATGTTGTTCTGTTTAGGCTTTTGTTTTATTCACTTATTATTTATCGCAGTTGTTCCATACCCCACCCCCCCCCCCACACCACCAATATTATTTAACGAGTTGTTCCACTATTACCACATGTAAAGCTGTTCATATATACACATATAACTCATCATGAACTCAATACATATAGCTTATTAATATATATCCATTTGGGATTAATACTGTGGGGCGGGGTTTTCTATCCAGAGAATCTGAGGCTACTTGGGCCCCACAGCGGTTCTCAGGTCAGTGCCACAACGGGCTCAACCATTAGCCCGTACTACTGACTTTTTGTTCGAGTAGCTGAATCTAAAACCAACAGCAGCTGATGGTCCACATGACCTAGGTGCGGAGTGTATTAGGGCCTATTTTGGTTAGTCATGGGTGGATGTAAGTGGCAGGGATTGGGGAAGAACCGAGAATTTAGTTCTGGTTTAGGGTCGAAGTAGGCTGCAGTGGGTGGTGGGGTCAAGGGACCAGGCTTGGATGGGTGTGTGTGTGGGGGGGGGGGAGAAGGCGTGTTTGGCTTACCTATCAGTAACTAG
>WNGS01109635.1:17852401-17859901 GCA_020271785.1 Procambarus virginalis
ACCATTATATATTTAAGAGACTAGTGCTTTCAGGGTTGAATATTCTTGCACACTAATACCCCCGTTCAGAGCTAGAGAACGTACAAAGGTTTTTTACTACCCGAATCCACTCAATAATGCATATAAATTATTGAGACTGCTTAATCTATTCTTTAGAACGCAGGCGAGAGATTCATAATAATTTACACTGGAAAATATTAGAGGGACCCACTCCAAATCTGCACACGAAAATAACTCCATATGAGGCCAGGTGGCATGGCAGGATGTCCAAATAACCCCGCTGAAAAACTGAGGTGCAATAAGTACCTATCTACCTGTTGCGCTGCTGAGAACAATTATATTAACACTCTCCCTATAAACATAAGGGGCATAACTAGCCGATTCTCGTTGCATTCAAAAGTAATGTGATAAGAGACCTCAAAAGCATACCGGATCAACCAAGCTATGACTATACCAAGACTGCGAGCAGCTGTGCCTAACAGCCTGGTTGACCAGACCACTAATCAGGAGGCCTGGGACTAAACCCCATGGATTTTGGACCCCGGAACTAACAACAGGGTTTAACATCCTCCCAGCGAGCATAAGAAATATTGCCGGAACAACCGTGGACATCTTCAAGAGAAAACTAGATAGTTTTCTTCAAGGAGTGCCGGACCAAACTCTCACAAGTCAAGCCTGGCCTCGGGCCGGGCTTGGGGAGTAGAACTTCCAAAACCCCATCAAGCAGGTATCAAACAAGCAGGGAAATGTGAATAACAGATAGGTGGGAGGGTTTGCTGTGAGGGAAGGAGAGCTAGCAGGTAGGGCGGGAGGGAGGGAGAGAGGAAGATGACTTGTGGGTCGGTGGGAGGGCGGGCGTGTTAGTGACGGTGTGAGTGGGCAGGAGAGGGAGGGAGTTATTGTGACACGAAAATACCAGTAAAGCTACTGATTCTTGCCCCATCCCGTGGTTGGTCGTCTGTTAAGAGTAGGAATAATAGATGGCGACTGAGGTTATGTTCTTCTCCCTCCCTGCTGCACACACACATATAGGCGTGGTCCAAAAGGCCCGGGTTCGATTCCCGACAGAAACAAATGGGCAGAAAACTTCCACCGGATACTGCTGTTCACCTTGTAGTAAATAGGTACTACAGGCTGCTTCCTGGGGATGTGTATGTGTGGCGTTAGTACATTAGACGACCAGTGGTTAAAAAGGCTAAGTCCAAGAGGTATAGCTCGATCCTGCAGGTACATATAGTAAACACACTCTCTTGATGTGTTATATTATTATATGCCTTAAATACATTAATATTCATATTTGCGGAGTGCAGTTGATATAAGCAGCCTTTCAAATAGTTATCACAGCGCAAGTGTGTCCTTGGAAGAAGTGGAACTCTCGGAACCAACTACGAGTAAAATGTAACATTATATAGTACCGATCACACTGAAATGAATATGCAAGCTAATTCTTGTGGCATCCTATGATCCACCCAGTCAACCTGTCACCTGCTTATCCATCCATCCATCTAATCTACTATCGGCTTTATCTATCCAACCTGTCCTTGATGAACCATCCATCCAACCCGCCGTCTGTTTTTATGTCCATCCCATCTCCAGCAGCAGATGGCAGAGGCAATAGCATGATAGAGAAGGTTTTTTCAGGCTAGGCAGGCGCAGGAGGGAAAGAAATTTTCCAAAGCTTTTCAACTTCTCTTTAGCCGATCTCTTTTCGGCTTTCAAGAGAGAACTTGATAATCCCCTCCAAGGGGTACCTGACCAATCGTGCTCTTGGTCGCTACGTCAGGCTGCGTGCATCGGCGTCAAAGAACCTGTTATCCAGACAGCCAACTATGAGGCCTGAAAGGAGGCCGGGCCGCGGAGACATTGATCCTCGGAACCAACTCAAGGTAAGCTCTAGGTAAGTTAGCTTTGCCCTTGGGCTCTCTTGTGAGATATGTGACACATCGTCCGCTTGTTGCACAATTTTTGGCCATTAATCCCCAGGGCGTCCACTTGAGTGTGGAGTCTTTTCGGAAGGTTAGTACAGTATTTTATTATTGTTCTTGTCAACTTTGTTCTCATTATTAATTTTCACTACGTGTTATTGAGATGGTAAGAATGGGTGTTGTGTAGGGATGAATGGGGAGGGTGATCGCCCTCAGGGAGCCAGTGGCGAACCTCGGGACGATGGTTATAGCAAGGATGGTGAAAAAGAATGGCTGTATCAGTACGTCCTCTAGTTATTCAAACTCTGCTGGCAACATTCTAATTTTGTCACAGCAAACAGGCAAATCTAGTATATCCCCGAGGCAACTGTCAAGTTACCTTTCCTTTCCAGGTAAAATATTAGAAGGACTGGTGCAAAATGTGCACACGGAAATAACACCACACCAGACCAGGAGGTATGGCAGGTGTAGAATAATCCCATTAAAAGCAAGGATGCAGTAGATATAGACCACTATCAACATTAAGGTGCCAGGACATTTCATCACTCCCTGTACACATACAAGGCATAACAGGCTGACCTCTCACAGTGTTCAAAAGAGAACTTAACGAATGACCCCCCCCCCTCAAAAAAAGACGTGATCGACCAGGCTATGATTCATATGTCAGACTACAAATAGTCTATAATTATACATGAAAAATATTAGAGGGGCAGTGGCTTTGTAATATGATCAGTTTTGAAAAGAAAGGGTCCATATCAATTACACGCGGGACAATTTTTTTGCAAGAAGTACAGAACCAACCGGGTTGTAGTGGATACGTGGGCCTGTAGGCAGCTCCAAGCAACAGCTTGGTAGACCATGCTCTCACAAGTCAAGTCTGGCCCCGAGCTCGGCTTGGAAAGCAGAACTCACTGAAGAATTCCCAGAAACCCATCCAGGTACACTCCAGGTTATGAAAATAACTTTACATAACTCTCAGCTGATGACATTTGAACTCTTTTTTTTTTCGAAACAGCTTTACTCAATTATAATGTTCAAATTGCAGTCTCGAAATGGTTAAGATGCTAACGATTTTTGGGGCCTTAATTAGGGTGATAATTTTGGTTTGTAGTGATAACGATTGGGAACGGTAGATAGGACAACTATGGTGAGACTAATTATGGTGATTAGTAGTTTGGGAAAATAGTTATGGCACGATAACAATGGGTGGATGCTAAATTTGGATAATGACGATGATTGGGTGGTAATTAGGATGATAACGATAGTTGGGTGGTAGTTAGGGTGATGTAGGTGGTGAGGACTGGGAGCGAGCCCCACCTCCTGTCGTCGGCCAGTAATCAATACAACGGCGCCTCCCTCAAGGTCCCGCTGCTACCAAGACTTACCATCCTGCATGACGCAGCCTATTGCCTAGCCATCCTGCATGACGCAGCCTATTGCCTAGCCATCCTGCATGACGCAGCCTATTGCCTAGCCATCCTGCATGACGCAGCCTATTGCCTAGCCATCCTGCATGACGCAGCCTATTGCCTAGCCATCCTGCATGACGCAGCCTATTGCCTAGCCATCCTGCATGACGCAGCCTATGGCCAGCCATCCTGCATGACGCAGCCTATTGCTTGGCCATCCTGCATATATATTTCCTCTCTACAATGAATGATTGCCTATGGTTAACGTAACACACACAACTTATGTAGGTAATTCTCACGTGGCACAATTCAGCGATCCCCTACCTGCTTGATGGGGTTCTGAGAGTTCTACTCCACAAGCCCGGCCCGAGGCCAGGCTTGACTTGTGAGAATTTGGTCCACCAGGGTGTTGCTTGGAGCGGCCCGCAGGCCCACATACCCACCACAGCCCGGTTGGTCCGGCACTCCTTGGAGAAAACTATCAAGCTTTCTCTTGAAGATGTCCATGATTGTTCCGGCAATATTTCTTATAGTCGCTGGGAGGATGTTGAACAACCGCGGACCTCTGATGTTTATACAGTGTTCTCTGATTGTGCCTATGGCACCTCTGCTCTTCACTGGTTCTATTCTGCATTTTCTTCCATATCGTTCACTCCAGTACATTTTTATTTTACTGTGTAGATTTGGGATCTGTCACTCCAGTATTTTCCACGTGTATATTATTTGGTATCTCTCCCGTCTCCTTTCTAGCGAGTACATTTGGACAGCTTTGAGACGATCCCAATAATTTGGATCTTTGAGATGATCCTTTGTACTGTATACTGCATTATGTTACTCGGTAATTCGCTTTATAACAAACTCCTATTTCCAAAATATTATTTACTCAGGCCTTTCCTGAATCTAATCTTCATGACCCAGTGTTTCTTGCTCTTTATGTCTTAATATATTTAGCACTTATTAATACATCCATTTTGTATACATCAGTCATGTGTTCGCTTTCTCTCGTCTTTTTAGTTAATGTAAATTAAATTTTATTTATCTCTTCGTTAGGGAGATTTGTAATACCCGGAATTAGCTTAGTCATCTTCCTCTGTACATTTTCTGAAGAATTTTGTATATTCTATAGTATTATACAGATTAGGCTATTGACAATGAATTCTGCAGGATGCAGCCTGTTGCCTAGGTATCCTGTATGGTGACGGTTATTTTCCAGTCATTAGACATGGCTGGACAATGGAAACTACCTTGAGTTGGTTCCCTTTCTCAAACTATGCCTCGTGGTTCGCTGTCTAGTCAACCAGCTTGTTAGACGATACTGCCGCAGTCTGACATATGAATCGCATCCTGGTTGATGGTACACATTGGTGTTTATAAAGTTCTCTTGAATTTCGAAAAATGTTTGCAGTAAGTAGCCTAGCCTATTGCTTTATTTTCCCCTTGACAACGCTTCTATTTCTCAGCCATACTGAATGAAACTCTCCTATTGCTTTGTCATTTCTGCATTATCAGCCATATTGACTTAAGGCTGTCTATTGACTTAACATATGCTTAGCTGCATGTATAAGACATACTCATCGTACTATCCATTTTCTGTTGCAAGTCGTCGGGCATACCTATTTCGTGTTAATAATTCGATAATCGTGTGCACCCCCCCCCTTCCCGGACTGATTAATGAATGTCTGAAGGACTCCCCCCCCCCCAACCATCCTTGATAACGGCCCGCTGCTCACTTGTCATGCACGCATTGGACACTATGCCCAGTCCATCCGTTAGCATCTCAGTGTTTTAGAATTGAAATTTTCACCAAATTGTATTCACTGGAGGTGATATTCATTTTAAATATGAACATGATTAGGTATAGGTAAACATGAAAATATATTGTTGGATGTTTATAAGAACTTGAGTTTGTTCGGAGAACTTCATGTAAGAAATTATGGGGTTCTTGCTCAATCGTAGTTACAGAGCACGCAGAGAGAAAACTTGCATGGGGTAATTAAGACTAGGCCTAGGCTAAATGTTTTCTGCACCTTTTCCAGGTCAGTAACTTTGGTTGCCATCCTTAAATGGAGCAATAATATTCCATCCCTAGAGGAAACTAGATCTAGTCTGTTAAATGTGTCATCGTTAATTTCGCATCTCATATATGAAATTATTGTTAAATATAGCCTATCAATGGCTATTTTGTTTTTATTGCGGTTGCGCTTTTTAGTTTATTTTCTTTAAAACGTAGGCCTAAAATCTTTGAAATTATTAAGTTAATTAAAGCCTACTCTGATTCTTTTACGTTTTATTTTCATCGTATGGTTGGGCTATGATTGTAAAGTTTTCTGTAGCCTGCGGTTAACGTGTTATTCTTCCTTGGTTCATAAGCCTGATCAGATGTACAGTTGCTTCACTGAATACCATACTGTATACTTGGCATGCCTTATGTCACAAGGTAGGGTTGCAAACTCTTAGAAATGTTAGATAACAGTAGTGAACTATAATTGGTCTTTGACGAATACGAGCAGTTCTAGAGCAAGTTCAATACCCCGAGAGGACAGCTGTTTAAAGTGCAGTGCCCTGCTTGAGGCTTATATATAATCGTTTCTTCCGGTAAAATATATCGACTGGGTAGGCCATGAACTCCCTAAAAAAAGTGTATCCGTAAATAGTATTTAAATTATTTTTAAGAACAGACAAACGGGTTGTAATTCATCAGTAAGACTGAGCAGCGGCGTCAGACAGCCGGGCTGACCACGCCGCCAAACTAAGAGGCTGGTCAGAGATCGGGCCGCTGGGACAGTGATTCTCTAAACTAACTCCTATTCCCCTCTCCCGGAGCGAAGGAAAACTGGCAGCATGTAATTGTTAATGTAATAATCTAGATGAGGTCTGATAAAGACCTTTTGTGCCCTCTGTAATGCTTTTGCGCTACCGCTCACAGGATGAGTATGGGGTGCACCAATAAATAGCCGCTTCGGCAGCAACAATAAATCAAATGGCAGCGGTGCATGATGACCTCAGGAAAAGTTATCTCAATTTCTTAACAAAATAAATGTAAGACATGTGGATTACGAGAGACAATAGAGATACTCGATCATATGATCTGCATTTAGAGATGAGCGCCTTCCGACTAACAACTATAATAGCCTAACTAACTCATCAGGCAATTACCACCTAATATGCATTGTGGGAGAGTTAAGAAAAAGCAAGGCAGAAGTGGGAACCAGTACGCCGTCACCCTCCTCAGCTAGGAGATTGAGGGACGCGTGGCCTTGGCCTCCTTGTGTGCTTCAACCTATCTCAATTTTATTATCAATCGGTGATGCTGTTTGTCTATAAATTGATCACTGAAATTCGGATTTATTATTTCTTGGATAAATCCTTTAAAGTATGTGGATTTGCCTCAAGCGGGTTGCAGTAGCCATTAATATGCAGATTCTATGAACAGAGTAGTTTTTTGTCAGTCAGAACACCACGCCATTTGAATCTGCTGCTACTGTGAATGGTGTGTTGGGCACTATGTCTCCCACTTGATGCTGCCTTGGACAATGCGTTGGGTTTTGTTTCTCATTACATTTTACTGCAAGTTTGGTTGACTACCTTGAGGAAATTTACTATTTTGCTTTCTAACATGATTTGATTGAATTCCTTAATGTGTACAATTCACACGAAGGAATTCCATCCAGGTACAGGTACAAGAATTCTATTTCTCTCGTCTACGCTCTAGAGAATGCAGGTTTAAAATCTTCAAGATATCTAGGAGTAATCATGATGGAAGCCCTTAGTTTTAAAGAATACAATAAAGTAGCTGGCACGACTAAGAAAAAGGACAGGTTGGATAACAAGTACCTTTCAAACAAGGGATACCATACCATTGATGATACAATTTCAAGACACTAGGTTCTCTATGGTGAAATGTTATTGCGCTTCGATAGCCCCTTTGATAGGTACTCTGAGAGAGAGAACTCTATCAACATCAGAAGCCCGAAAATGTTCAACACGCATCCACTACACATAAGAGGTATAACTGACCGACCCCTCACAGTGTTAAAGATAGAACTTGATTAACACATCTATAGGATACCTGAACAACCAGGCTGTGATTCATTCGTCATGCTGCGAACAGCCACGTCCAACAGCCTGGTTGACAAGTTCACCAACCAGGAGGCCTGGTCGAGGAC
>WNGS01109635.1:17864901-17867333 GCA_020271785.1 Procambarus virginalis
GCCTCCCACATCACTGCCTAATGCAGTCCATCTGTTAACTACTCTGAACACTGAAAAAGTTATTTCTAGCGTCCCTGTGGATAATTTGGGTACTCAGTCTCCACCTGTGTGTGTATACACTATTCCAGCCTGGGTGAAATAGTCACAGCTCTTCAAAACAATTGCCAGTATAGCATCTACTGTGAACGCGTGGGATCACTTTCCCAGCTGGCTTTACGACGGCTTTGATCGTGGCTAAGTGGGATTTACAAACATGTTTGCTTTGCCGTTTGGACGCTTGCCAAGCCATCAGGTTACCACACATTACCATAATAAATGTTGCGAGTAATTAGCCGTGGCTAGTAACCAGGGTTTTCAGTTTCTGCAAGAGAAGGCGAGGCCACGCTATCATGTGAATTGCTGGAGAGCGTCACGTAACGTGACCAGGAAAAAAGGTCACTGTTGTCAAGATTGTTGCTAGATGACACACAAGTTTGGTTGCGTGAAGGCGACGGGAGGTAGAACAGGTTACATTTTCATGACATCAGTACCAAAATTATCCCGGGTTCGTGCATGACTCGCGCCCTGTCGAGGAGACCAGAGAGGCCCCGGCTGGTTACTTCATGTTGCTGCTGCTGCTGTTGATTTTGCGGCTGGCTCGCCTTTTGCTTATCTTCCTCGACTATTGCTCTTCCTGATGGACTTGCTTCCGTGAATGCCTTGCTCTGTCCTCGTGTTGTTGATGTTAAGCGATTGTTCAGCAGGTGGTTTGCTTCTTTCTGTTGATATTAATAGTATCGCTTTGACTGTTGCCTTGAGTTAAACTGTTATCTCTGCTTTTCTTGGTGCTTTATTTGATGTTTCTTCGTCATATCGCTTATTGATGTTCTTATGTGTATTGTTCAATATTGCTTCTGCATCTGTTGATGTTACAACATAGCTTATTGATGCTGTTCGTAGCTATATTCCTTGTCAGCTTTAATTTATGTCCGTTTGACATCTTCGCTCTCATAATATAGACTGTTGTTGCTGCTGCTGTTGTGGATGCTGCTGCCAGAGCTTCGGAGGGGGTGCGAGTGTAATAACAGCATTGATCTCTCAGCGACTACAAGATAAACTGAAGACAAGATTAACTCAGATATGACATGACAACTTGGTGTCAAAGCAAGGATGACACCAGGTTGGAAAAGCGGAGAGGGGGCCACTTGGGTGTCCTCTTGGCTACTGCCAATGTGCCACCCATATATGGCCGCTCCTGCACACGAAGCCACCAGCAGCAGCAGCTGCCTTAGTAGGCTTTGTCAGCTTTTTGCCCAGCTAGCAACAGTGAGACCGGCGGAAGTAACAAGGCTGCATGTATGAGTTTTGTTATATTTCCTCGAGTAATCCCTACAGCACACGTATGCATGTGATGGTTTATAATCATGCTTGGTGAAGTGTACTTCTTCTAAGTGCCTAGTCCTCACTCAAGTATTATTTTCCGCTTTACATTGTCGTTTAGTGATGAGCTTTGTCGATTTCGAATATTGTCGCGTCAT
Source organism: Procambarus virginalis (assembly GCA_020271785.1). Taxonomy (NCBI): domain Eukaryota; kingdom Metazoa; phylum Arthropoda; class Malacostraca; order Decapoda; family Cambaridae; genus Procambarus; species Procambarus virginalis. Next base: position 17,866,419 of record WNGS01109635.1, read on the forward strand.
TGTACACTACTTCTGTCGTGTCAAGATTCTTAGTGCAAATTGTCTACTTTGTGTTTTATAATATATTCATAAGGAAACTTAGCGTTCTGGACACTTGAGTGTCCGAGTAGTTGCAGATAATCTACACTTGCTCTGGAGGAGACGTTAGAAGAAAAGACTTTGGACTCAAAGGAGTGAGTGGGTGGCGTGACACGCAGTTGGGGCCCGTGGCCCATCCTGCGGTCAACCCTCTAGGACGAGCAAGACAGGGGGAGCGAGTGGGCAACACTGCTCACACCTCTGTACCAACAAACGGGATTATTATTATGAAGTGACGTGGAGTTTCCATGCCCACCGTAGTCTAATATAGTTCCCGAGATATAATGCGGCGGAATTGTCTTGTATATTAGTGCATAACCTATTTATGTATTGCGCTGCTCTCAGTAATGTTATCGCTACAAGAGGACAGATGCCTTGACTCATTACACTCACCCTGCTAAATTCAGTAGAATTTCTGGTTGCAATTCTTATACCATGTAGCTCAGTCGATCGAGGCAGCGTCTGGGATGCTCTTGGACACAGGTTCGAATCCTCGTCACAGCCCTTGTGGATTTGTTCGCCTTGACTCTCACTGGTGAAGGAGCAGTGCCTGTACAGATTCTCACTGGAGCAGTGCCTGTACAGATTCTCACTGGAGCAGTGCCTGTACAGATTCTCACTGGAGCAGTGCCTGTACAGACTCTCACTGGAGCAGTGCCTGTACAGATTCTCACTGGAGCAGTGCCTGTACAGACTCTCACTGGAGCAGTGCCTGTACAGATTCTCACTGGAGCAGTGCCTGTACAGACTCTCACTGGAGCAGTGCCTGTACAGATTCTCACTGGAGCAGTGCCTGTACAGACTCTCACTGGAGCAGTGCCCTGTACAGATTCTCAC
>WNGS01109635.1:17868333-17894130 GCA_020271785.1 Procambarus virginalis
TCTCTCTCTCTCTCTCTCTCTCTCTCTCGTTCCTTCTGCCTCTGTTCCTGTATTCGCTCTGTCTCTCACTGTCCCTCTCGTTCCCTTTGCCCCTTCTCCCTCCCACAACGTGTCGACCGTCATAGGCTACTGTGTGCTCGATAATAATTTTGTGTTAGAACAGGTCGTTTTGTTGTGTTCAAGATCAGCTGCGTTGTTACACTGGACACTGCAGGTGCCACTAATTAGGTTTGGCACTCTGAATTACCAGCAAATCTTCAGACACTATAGAAGTATATCACTCACCTGGGCTCTAGGAGTCTCGAACCCTGGGCACCATGCGTGTGAGGCCGAAGCTATATCGACTGGACTATGAGTAGTCTTAATAAAGAAAATTTATAGAAGCAGCATCCTGTTCTGGAATTTTCGACTTTTCCTGACTACTACGGAAGTCCAGAGGAATTATTGATCCACTCTCACGTCATATAAATTGTCACCTACACATCTACACTGAAATATACATTTCTATTTTTTTTAGGTATATCGTGTTCCATTTCACAGCCAGTAAGAGACGTCCTCGATGGAGCAGATTCCAAAAGCCAGTCAACTGGTGCCAGCGTCCTACAGGGTAGTATGCTTGGCACTTGGAATGTCTATGTCTACAAACTGCTACATCTCATTCATGAAACTCACAGCTATGCTGACGACTGTTCTCTAGCCATTACAGATGCAAAAGAGAAGAAATGCCAACTACTAGAATTGCCATTAATTACAAACTTTTAGCAATTTCTACCTGAGGAAGGCGATGTCAGGTCGCGTTTGCGGCAGAGAAAAACACCGGCGATGATGCCAACAAGACACCATATTGTATATCGCACAGGCATACAAATGAACGAAAAGAACCTTGTGTTCAATGATGAAGTTGACATATTGGTAATAAAGTTTAACTCTTCAATGGCCATAAAAAGCCACATGTTAAACCTAGCGAGCAAGTCACCCAAGGAACTTAGAGCCGCACTACACATCTCACTCCTCCACAACAAGGATGCAAAACCTTGCATGGAGCGCATGCTCGCTCCTTCGTGCAGACGCGGAGTCACAATAACGTGGCTGAAATAGTTGACCAAATCGCACACTAGAAAGTGAAGGGACGACGACGTTTCGGTCCGTCCTGGACCATTCTCGAGTTGATTGTGTTCGCTCCCTCCTTGTATATCCACCGCTCTCCTTCACTTCATATTTCCCTACGTTTATCAACATTTTGGACAAGTTGGAGAACTATACGATAAGGCTCATCTCTATTCTTAACGTGTTTTGGCTGGGTACAGGGAGGGGGGGGGGAGAAAGGGAAGGGCAGGAGGGATAAGGGGGAGGAGAGGGAGACAGGTTAAGAGGCGAGGAGATAGGTGAGGATGGGAGGAGAGGAGAGAATGATAGAAGAGAGGTAAGAATGGGGTGAGAGAGTTTTTGTTGTTGTTGTTTTAGATTCAGCTACTCGGAACAAAACTTCATGTAGCACGGGCTATGGTGAGCCCGTAATTGAGTTCAGTTATTTACAATAACCTTGTTGCTGTGATATTTGGGTCAAAGTTTAAAATGAAGGTAGAGTTTCCTTCTTTTCGCACTGGGTTTAGTCTTTTGTTTTAATAACGTTATCTTGGTGGCGGGTGTAGATGCAGTGTCCATGGGTGTGTCCCATTCTTCAACATCTTTTTTAACCATTGAAGTCGCTGTGGAATTTGCATTTAATACAACTGCTCTTGTTCTATTAATATTGAGTTTGATCCGCAGGGCTTGATGCGCAGGGCTTCAGTTGCTTTACATTCTAGTAAGTAATGCAATAATGGCGCCTCTGCTTCTGTTCCACAGATGACACACTTTAACTATTGGGTTTATTACCTCCCAGCAGCACTTGTAGCCATGTCTTAATCGGTGTATGGCTACTGCAATGTCTCTGGATATCTTTTTGTCTGGCTTGAAAGAGTAGTACCCAGTAGCTTGTCCGCACCATACCGCAGTGGATCATCCTTCCGCTACTTTGGCTCTGTGGCGACTTTTGATAGTTGGGAGTCTTTTCGTCTTGATTTGCTCCTTAATCTATGAAAATATCTTTCTTTATTATGCATCTCATACCCATTCCGTGGGCGGTGGTGGAAAGGGTTACAGAGCCACATAATGGGTTCAGGAACTGAACCCCATAGTTCGTTTAGCTAGGCAAGTGACAATCTTTTGAAGCTAGTTACACAATTGTTAATGTTATATATACATGTATATGTATATATATATATATATATATATATATATATATATATATATATATATATATATATTATATATATATATATATATATATATATATATATATATATATATATATATATATATATATACAATCACTTACACAAATACGTACATATATATATTTATATATATAATCACTTACACAAATACATATACAAATCAATAATCTCTTTTTATATCACAAGTGTTTCCTGTGATTCAACAAGAGGCTCACAACAATCACTTCACAAGACAATTTACATCTATGGTGAGTCACACAGTTTATGGTCTTGCTCCACAACCACCCAACTGGGCGGCAGCTTTACCGTCATGTGCAGGCTGCCCCTACAGTAAGCAAATTTTGGATACTTCGCTAAGATTGCTGGCAGTATATCATTATGAATGAAGTACTTACACATTTCTTGGACTCCATTGATGGTGTTATCTCTGAATTCTGTGATTTTTCACATTCCATTATATAATGACGCAAAGTATGCGAATAGTTCTGCTGACAGAGTTTACATTTAGTCAGATCTTCATCAGCAGATGTTACAATCTCCCAGAGGTACTTGTAGCCGAGCCTAAGCCTAACAGTGGTAACATCTAGAAATCTGCTAACCTTATTGGATGACCCATAGACGTGCGGTACTTTCTGCATGATAAAATGATGATAGATGGAGGAACTGGTGTGAATTTCACTTTGCCTCAAGTGCACGAGATTTTGTTGATGTTCCCGGAACGTTATTGCCCTCAGGCTGCTTAAAGGTAGTCCAAGTTGGTAATCAATTCCCTCTTTATGAGCAAATGTTTTGGCCAACTCATCAGTTCTATCATGCATTCGGAGACTAATATGAGAAGGAATCCACAGGAGACAAACTCAGTCTCCGCCATTGATTATTTCATTATATCTGTATCTAGCTTCAGACACAAGCACGTCACAGTTATGCCTTTGGAAGCTGAGGGCAGTCAAGGATGACAAGGAGTCATTTACAATTTAATCTTGTCAACTTTGGATTCATTTACGCTTGAGCGCAAGGATTTTGGCAACCAATTCTGTTTGAAGAGTGGAGGCCCAGTTATTAATACGCGCTCCACACTCATGGGAGAAGAAACCATCTCTCGCTGTCACAACAACTGCACTTCCAGCTGCACCATGGGACTGGTGCAAGGAGCCACCAGTGTAAATAATCTGGGAAATGAAACGCTCTCCAACCAAAGTATTATTTTGGCTTAAGGCAATGTACTTTGCTTCTTGGCGAAACAAAGGTTGTTCTTTAATCAGCTTCTTGGTTAGGGAAAGGAGTGATCTCCCATGGGGCAGGTAAGTGTCGTTGTTGTCTCTCTTGGAGGAGTTTAGTTTTAGTTCATTTATTATGCACCCCATACCCATCTTGTGGGCGGTAGTGGAAAGGGTTACAGAGGCACATAATGGGCTCAGGGACTGAACCCCACAATTCATTTAGCTAAGCAAGTTACAATCTTGATGAGCTAGTTACAAAATTCAATATAAGTCGTCACATCAACAATGGGTTCGAGATCGACCTCAAATTCATAAATTTTAACATGCTGTTCATTCAAAACGGGAATTTTCTCAAGTATAAATTAATATTATAATATATTAGCATATTGTATATAAATAGGCATAGGTTAGGTTAGGTCAGGTGTTTAGGTTCTGCTGGCGATTATTTGTATTTGTAGTACGTGGGTGAAGCCTTTACAGCGTTGTGGTTCGAACAAAATTCATCAGTGAAGCACTTGTTCCGGAAATGTTCGAACGTCAGCAGTTGTGAGTCGTGTGTAAACCGCTTTTCATTCATAAACAGGGGGTTTGGCGGGTGCATGGAATCACTTTTGGATCTTTGTTTGGAGGACGGGCTGCACGGCCTTGTGGATTTGTTCATTTGATGCATCACGTTAGTGTGATCTCTGTGTATGTTGTATTTGTAGTACGTGGGTGAAGCATTTACAGCGTTGTGGTTCGAACAAAATTCGTCAGTGAAGCACTTGTTCTGGAAGTGTTCGGACGAAATCAGTTGTGAGTCGTGTGTAAACTGTTTTTATTCATAAACAGGGGGTTTGACGGGTGCATGGAATGGACTTTGGGTCTTTGTTTAAAGGACGGGCTTCCCTCCAAGTACTTCTTCCATCTTACACTTGTCAAATACTCGAACGATAGCATCCATTACCTAGCACTGAACCTAGACACCAGCAGCCCGTCCTCTAAATATAAACCCGTTCCCGAACCCGTTCAGGTTCACCAGCAATGAACCTGAACACCAACAGTGAAACTAAACACTAACAGTGAACCTGGACACCAACAGTGAACCTGGACACCAACAGTGAACTTGAACACCAGCAGTGAATCTGAACACCAGCAATGAACCTGGACACCAACAGTGAACCTGGACACCAACAGTGAACTTGAACACCAGCAATGAATCTGAACACCAGCAATGAACCTGGACACCAACAGTGAACCTGGACACCAACAGTGAACCTGGACACCAACAGTGAACCTGGACACCAGCAGTGAGTGGCAACACAGGGCACAAAAGTACCACTGGAGTGATGACAGTGTCAACATGGCGGAGGTGTGGAGCGCTCTTGTTGGTCTGCGCTGTCTGTGGGTGACGCTACATGACAGCCAGTAGGTGCTTGTGGAAGGCACACACACACACACACACACACACACACACACACACACACACACACACACACACACACACACACACACACAAGGGGGCCGGTGGCTGAGCGGACAGCACGCTGGATGCATGATCCTGTGGTCCCAAGTTCGATCCCGGATGCCAGCGAGAAGCAATGGCCAGAGTTTCTTTCACCCTAATGTTCACCCAGTTCTTTTAACAACCTGTTATGACCCAGAGTAACCAGTCCTGACTGGTATACTCTGTGACGTAACTACACTCAATAATTGTACTTATGACATCCTTTGCATATATATGGTGTTCAGTAATCTTCTATAGTATTATACATGAGAAGCGCCCTCGCTCCGGTGGGGTGCAGACGTATTGCCTAGGCGCTCTGGCAGTTGGTGCTTGTTTGCCAGATTGGATGGTTGGGGCGTGTGTCTCTGCCCGGCTGTGCTGACGTGGCGTTCACGATGGGAGTCCCTCTTCCCCCCTGTAGTCCGGGCTCAGTCTGTGGGCCTCGAATTTTCTGTACGGGCTGGGTACCCGGAGATAGCACTGGTGTGTGATGTGCTTTCTGTCCCTGTGATGGATATTTATGGAGTCGAGTTGGTGACAGCCCGTCGGGCGATCGTGAAGTTCACGGAGGAGTTGGCATATCAGGAATTTCTCCGACGTTACGAGGGGCAGACCATTTCCCTGCCGAATGGTGCGGGCACTGTGACCCTCTCTGATCGAAGTGGTGCCCTCACTTACGTCAGTGTACATGGGGCTCCCCTGGAGTTTCCGGAGGGTCTGCTACAGCGGTACTTCGGTCGGCTTGGTGCTGTAGTTAGTGTGCGGTTGAACGTGGTGTCTTCCAGTCCGCTCAAGGGTGTGAGGACTAATATTCGCACCATGGGCATGCGACTCAGGGTTGACATTCCGTCCTCTGTGTGCTTTATGAGTTACAATGTTCGGGTGTTTTATGTCTGCCAGCCTCGGACGTGTTATCATTGTGGCCTTATGGGCCATCAGGCTGCTGACTGTTCTGCACCTGCCGTTGCGCCCGTGAACCTCTTCAGTGAGGAGGATTTTCCGCCGCTTCCTGTGGAGGAGGCTTTGGATGTCGACGTCTCTTTCACCACGAATGTGCCCCCTGTGTCGACTGTTGCGCCGCCTGTTGCGCCCCCTGTTGTTGTCGCCTCTCCTCCAGAGGTTGTGTCGTCGCCTGGTGATTGTCCTGCTCCGGCTGGTGTCCCTGGGATTCTTCCGCCTGCCTTCTGCTCGAATCCCCCGTCTTCCAGTTCTGCCTCTGCTGCGTCTGAACTGGTACCTGCGCCCTCGCCGTCTGTTCCGGCTGTGCTGGGTGCTGGGGTGGATCCGGCGCTTCCTCCTGTGCCTGGTCTGGTGCCCCATGTGGTTTAGGATGCTGCCGTTCTGCGACGTGCATCGGTTCGCCCGGCTTGTGGTGCACGTGTCTCTGAGTCAGCCTCCAGGTCTGATGATGTGCGGCCAGAGCCTAAGTGTTCCCGCCGTTCAGCTGCTGCATGGGCGACTTCGACGATTGTGGATCTTGCGGCGACGGCGGGGAGGCTCCGGTTGTGTTGCATACTACAGTGGTGGCAGAGGTGCATCTGCCTGAGGATGCCAGTGTCGGGGTTTCGGCCTCCACTTCTGGCCTGATGTCTGCGGATCCTGCTTCGGGTGCGTCGCCTGCGTCGGATGGCTCCGGTTCTTCGTGGGGGGGGTAGTTCCCCCTGCTGAGGTTCGTGGTGAGCGAGGTGACCTGGTGGTGGTGTTGAAAAAGGCTGCTCACTCTGGGGGTTCTGTAGCCCCCTTCCTCCTTCTCCGTTTCATCGGCGGCGGTCTCGATGCTTCTTCCGTCTCCGGCCGTCTCTTCAGTGTCTCCTGAGGTCTTGGTGGAGGTGTTACCATCTCGACAACTGTCCCCTGCTCCTGTGCGTACGGCAGCACGGTCGTCTCGGCAGCCCTCGTACTTTTCTTCGGTGTCGTCTGCTTCCTCGAAGGGCGTGGTTTGCGCTCCCCGGCCTCGTTATGCGACTTGCATCAGTAATCTTAAGGATTGGCCGATGCCGCCTGATCTGGAGATTCCTGAGTTTATGCTAGCCCCGCGGCGGCAGGAGATTCTCAATCCTCCCGACTTGGAAGATTTGATTTGGGAGGCCTATAAGATGAAGTACCCTTGGGATTCGTTCCCTGAGAAATATGCTCCTGCCCCTGCCACTGCGGTCTATGTTCCTCACCCATGATTTTTTGTATTTTGTGTGTTGTGGTTTGTTTCCATTTGTGTGCATGGTTGTGGGGTGCGGGTAGAGTGTGTGTGTGTAGGTGGGTGGGGCGGGTTATGTTTCCCAGTTCCTGCGTGCTCCAGTTTGTTTTGGGGGGTTTATTTGTATGCCTTGTGTGTGTGTGTGTGTATGGTTCCTGTGCGGTCCGGGGTTTGGTTCAGTGTGTGTCTGATTGTGGATGTCATGTTTTTATGTTCTACATTTTTTTTGTGGTTCTATGTTTTTATGGTGCTGTTTGGGCGCTTGTTTGTGTAGTGTTGAGTGCCCTTCAGGCTGTTGGCGTGCCCCGGCCTGGGGTTATACTCTTTGTTATGTTTTGCCATTGTGATTTTCCTTTAGTTTGTTATAAAATGTTATTTCCTTTATTGTTATTGTTATTATTATTAGTATTATTATTATTATTATTATTATAGTTTTGTGTTGGAGCCTCTCCGTCTGTTTTTAGGGTGCTGGTAGGCTTGTTCTGTGTAATTTTGTTATGGTGTTTCATTTTTTATTTGTATTCTGCTGTGTTTATATTACTTATGTTACTTGTTGTGTTTTGTTTGTAATTTTTGTTGTTTTGTGGTCGGCCCTTCCGGCTGGTGTTTCATGATTTTGTTCCTTTGTACTTTTGCAAGTTTGTGCTTTGTACTTTTGTTATTTTGTTCTATGTTGTATTTGGTTTGCTTTTATTGTACTTATAAGCATGCTTGCATGTAAAAATAAAAAAAATAAAAAAATTGTATTATACACTTGCACGTGTATAAGTGTATTGTATTTATATTTCATATTTCACTGTATTATTTCAAGCGGTTGAAGTGTTGGTTTGAATGACCTTTGAGCTGGCCAGTCTCTGGTATGTATGTGTGTATTCACCTAGTTCACCTATTATTTTATACCTGGTAAGGTAAGATGTTGATTATTCGCGGGTGATTGTTTTTTTTTAAATTATTAGTGTTTACTAATTCATGTTTTCGATTTGTAAGTCTCGTGGCTCAGCGACGTGTTATATATTTTCCCTTTGTGGGGACTTCTTCATTTTTTCAGGTAATTTTGAACTCTAACTTTTGAAATGAGTTTTGACTTTGCCATTTGCCAGTCCAGTTGGGTCTTGTTTTTTTTAGGGCAATGTGTTTTAGTGATTTGTTGCTTGTTGATGTTAATGAAAAGAAGTTATCTCACACTGGTTATTTGATTGTCATGAGTCTCTTGAGACTTTAATTTTTATTAGTCCTTTGTGACTTTGCTTTTGAATAACATCACCATTTATCCACTTTGTCCACAACTTTGATGCACTACACTTGTTGTCTAGTGTACCCATGTTGTTAAGTTTTGGTTACCTGATTAACTTAGTACTATCTAGTTGCAGGGACTAGTGCCTTGAGATAAACTTTATTACATGATTATAACTTTGTGGTGTAAATCTTCCAAATAGCTGTTCCATGTAGATTATGTTCACCCCAGCAAAGTGGTGGCTTTTATTTTAGGCTTTCACTCAATCCCTAGAGTATTAGTGTTGGGATTTGCTCGAGGCCAGGAGTGCCAATCATTGAATTGTGGGAGAGGAAGAGTTTACACCACGAGCCTTGCTTGGGGATCATGATTAACACAGCCGTCGTCTTCACTGTCGCTGCTGCATTTGACCCTTGTAACGAGGGAAACCCCAATTGAAATGCTCGCATGTCTACCCTGACTACCGCAGGTCACCAATCAGGGCGCCTGTACGGGGGTGCCGTGGAAACGTTAAATTACCTGAAGATAATCTCTCGTGCAAGACGAGAATCAGGATCAATGGAGTCTTATCCGGGACTCGTCCTTCATGCCAGATGACATTTGGTTTCTTGATACAGTATGTAAACAAGTTTAGAATTAGTATCAGTCGGAATAAAAGTAAATTAGAGCAAGAGCTACATTCGCTGGACAGGTGTGTTATTGGTTGGTTGTGTTGGTTTAGTTACAATGGAAGAGGACGCAGTAGGCACACTGCTCCAAGGCTGCGCCCGGTGTGGTGTGTTCACAGCAAACAATATCCACATTGCTCTCTTGCGACACTGATGGATTGATGCTCTCATTCTGTCGCCAGATGACTGTTCTGCTTGGTATGGAAAAATGAGTAGCGAGGTACTATATATTTATGCTAGCCCATCAGGTGAAGCTAGAAATATGACTGCAGCTAAAACAGACGTCCAGAATAGCATTATATACAGCACTACGCGGGAGGCGGGACCAAAGAGCCAAAGGTCAACCCTCCACAGGCACAACTAGGTGAGTACGCCCCTTGTTCCAACGAGAAGGATGGTGTGGTAGGGCCCATTGCAAGAAAGACAAGTTTAACACGTAATATATATTTAAATTGTACTACACGTTGTTATACGTATTATTATTTTTTAGTTTATTTATTATGTAGCTTATACCCATCCTGTGGGCGGTAGTGAAGGAGTCAGAGGCACGTAGTTAGTTCAGGAACTGAACCCCAAAATTCATTTACCTCTGCAGGTTGTAGTCCTGATAAGTTAGTGTAATGTATCGTGATGACCAAACCACACATCAGAATGGGAAGAAATGACGACATTTTGGTCCGTTCTGGACCATTATCAAGCCGTGTAAGGCTTACACGGCTTGATAATGGTCCAGGACGGACCGAAACTTGCTGATGTGCTGCGTGGTCATCACATCTTCAGTCACATTATTGTGACTCATCGTCTGCAGTTAATGTATCAACAATGGGTTTGAGAACGACCACAAGAACAGTCTTTAAGCTAAGCAGCTTACAAATGCGGTGAGATGTTTTCATAACTTAATTTGCTTATCATGTAGATCACTTCTTCTCCCCCCCCCTCCTCCTCCTCCCCACCCAGTGGGCAGCGGTGGATGCGTTACACTTACACCTACACTCACCCACACTTACTTCTTACAGTTAGCAAACTGGGGATAGTTGGCTAAAATTTGTTGTGGTAGATTATTTTGAATTAAATCTTTACACATTTCTTGAACATTTGTTATAGAGTTGTATATAATTCGCGTATATTTTCCCACGCCATCACACAGTGACGAAGGGTGTGCGATTAATTGTGCTGACACAGTTTACATTTGGTCAGGTCTACATCAGCAGGTAATGCAATCTCCCAGAGATACTTAGTCTAATCCGAGCAGTAGTAACAAATCTAGGAGTCTGCTGATTTTACTGGATGATTCATAGATACCAGTATATGGCTCTTTTGACATGATAGTATGGTGATAGACGGTGTAGAGTCCACGTTTTGAAGCTTTAGTGTATTATTGTTTTCAGACAATAATGCTCTCATAGGCAATCTAAGGTTATAATTAACACCTTTGAAGGCAGATTCTTTGGAAAACTCATCAGCTCTATCATGCATTCGGAGACCAATTTGAGATGGAGTCCACAAGAAATGGACTGTTACCATCATTAATAATTTTGTTTTATTAATGTCTAGCTTTAGACTTGAACATGATACAATTGTGTTTTAAAGGCTTAAGCTTCGTTAAGGATGATAAAGAATCAATTACAATTAACGTGTTATGTTTGGAGACTCGTACACATTTGAATGCAAGAAGCAAGGCAAATAGTTCGTTCTGAAGGGTAGAGGCCCGGTTGTTTATACGGACTCCCCACTGAAAATATAAGTCATCGCCCATTGTCAGGACAACTTCACTTTCAGCTACACCCGTGGGGCGGTGTAGGGAACCATCAGTGTAGATGGTCTGAGAGAGAGAATCCTCTGGGGTCAGAATATCAGTATGGCTAATGGTGTTGATCTTTGCCTCAAGACGAAGCTTGGGCTGATCTTTAATTTGCTTCTTGGGTGGAAACGAAGGAATTAAAATTTGAAATGGGGTAATCTCCCACACTGCTGGAAAGTGACGTTGTTGTCTCTCTTGGTACAAATTGCGAATCTGATACATTATGAAATCAGTTGCAGTTTTAGTAATCCATTTTGAAGAATGTTGTCCTCCATTAAAGAAGATCTGGAAGGCTTTTGTACAAGGGTTTGAGTGGGGCTACCCTAAGTATTTTTATCCCTATTAGACAATTAATTTTAATAACATGACCAATGGCGCTCGGAATATTTTATTTTTCATGTTAAGTATATTTGTGTACTTAAACATGAAAACCTTTGCGTACTTGTACGCAAAAGTAATCTTCGTTCTGCATTTCTTTAAGTCCTTTAAGATTTCTTTCAGGCACCAAAGTAAGCAAAGTGTAGGGTAATCAACTAAATGTCTGATGTATACAAGGTATATCATTATAATAATACTAACATTTGCACCATAGCCCGAGTCAACCCCTGCCACAGCATTGAGGACCCCGAGCGTATCTATATTCTGACCACAGTCTGATTACAACAGGACCATACAATGGGCCCTCAAGGCCAAGGTATTTGAATCTGTTTACGTAGTCAAGCAGATTACCATCATAGTTGCACCTTGCGAACAACATTTCCCTGCCTGGGTGGACGCCGATTGAGAATCTTTATTTTCTCCGTGGAGATGACTGAACCTAGGTCCTGACATGAGTCAATATATAGTTATAGTGCCTTGCGTGTTAGCATACCCCGATGTATGTATCATTATATAATTAGCATAGCTAATTACAGGTTCGTTGGGTTTGCTAGGTACAGGGTTTAGCAGCCTGCACCTAGTAAAGGTTTAGCAGTCTGAACTAGGCATCCTGTAGGATGCCTAGTTCACTCTTGTTACACTCCTATACTCCTGCAACAATACAAATGATTTCCTGTTGGATAAGAAACCTCTAATCCATCAAAGAACCCAACCACCAATATCCATTTTGGTTAGCTCACTCAGAACGACATGTCTGTCTGTAATAACAAAAGCAGACTTGAGATCCAGGGAGGAATTTTCAGTGTGGAGGGTAAGAAAAGTGGTGATGCAATAATGCACATTTCTTTCATGCCATGTACATGAAGTCATGTACCTGGGGGATAAACATGGTTCTTACTGTATGAAGGAGACGGAATTGGACCATTCTCGAATGATTTGCAAAGAACTGATAAAGGACATTGGGCGTAAAGCATTCTCTTGATTAGGCTTGAAAATGATTCAGTTGATTCACGAGATAGAAATTTCCCAGAAATACAGTTCATATTATAGAGCTCAAGTAGGGAATTTCCTGTTACTAGAGGAAGCAAACACAATATGTCATCAGTGATACCATCCTCACCGGGGGAGGTGGCTTTACTCTCGGTGCAGGCCAGCGAGTGTCCAATCCATCCTCCTGTTTAGATAGTACCTATTGTGACGGTCGTCAATAGTCACGAATTCGTACGTACTAAGCTTTTAGGTAATAGTATACTGTCTAGTTAGGAATTCTATTAAAATAAATGAAGCTAAAAAACAAACTTAAATATTCCTAGGCCTGGAATAAATATTCCAGTACACACATATGTACTGTTTTAGGCCTCAGATATCGTGTATCAGGTCAAGCAAGGTTAGATTAGGTTAGTTTGTCAAAGCAACACAAGTAAAAAATAGTTTTCCGTTTTGTCCAACTCAATAGTTCAGATTTTTACTTTCTAATTTTGTTGTACGTCGGTATATATACTATGGTCCTCATTGTTACTATAAGTACTACCACAACAGGAAGATGGGCTGAAGTATCACAATAAATGGGACCCTGCATTCATTATCCTTGTTGAGCATGAAGTCGACGAGTTTTTCTCTACCGTGTATCCCGCATTTAATCTTAACTGTATGTCTTAGGGAAGATTATTGAAGCTAGCGGTGGTTGCCTAACCATTGACTAACTAGTTTGCTGTGTAGAGGGCAAGGGTGATGCTCGGCCTATGTTATCACTTTTTATTTCTTTTATATCCTTCCATGCCAGGCTTAGGTGGTTGCGAGAGTTGAGATTCTCAACAAAAGTTTCCCACTTTCTCTGTTAAAAACAACGAGCATGCAAATACCCACAAGAAAGTTAAACAAGTCATTTTTCTCCTGATGTTGAGAGGTTCAGCCGACCACCTGCGAGCCGCATGACTACCCGCCACACCTGACCTCAAACCCAACTCTCACAGCGTGAATATTTTGTAAGGTTTTGCCCTTTTAAACTTCTGACGTGATTTCTCTCGTGAAAGTGATGTTACTTTCAGCTTCATTTGCTGCTAATGATACTCGCAGAGTTTACTGTATTCTAGAGAAAGTGGACTTCAAACGGACCATTAATTGTGTTTACTATCATTTTGTATCACGTAGCTTGATAACTTTTATTCATCTACATTTGGTAATTTCCAGTGTAAAGTAGAGATAACAGTGACCTAGACCCAAGTAAGAGCACTCTTCAAGTGTAGTAAATTCCAGTGTTAATATTTAAAAACAAAGGAGAAGATACACCATATTAACACCACTGTAAGAATCGAGTCTAAAGATAATCATAGAAGGATTAGCAGTTTAAAAATCAGCATGTGACTCGATGAGGCTCAAAGCAGTCATAGAACAACAAATGGAAACCATCTGAAGTTCAACAACCACTCACATAGTCACAGAGGATCAATTGATCAAGAAAGAGGTCTGCTGGAGCAGCAGTTTATATTAACAACCATGAAGCTTACTGGAGCATGAATAGTAGGTGTTCAATATTTCAAATAGAATTATATGCCCTGAAGGAGACCATAAATTATGCAATTGAGAGTAATTTACATGATGTCATCATTCAGACCGACTCTAAATCTTCACTGCAGGCATTGTTATCCTGCCAGCACAGAGATAATATACAACTCACCACAGAAATCCTACATATAGGAAAAGAAGCACACTAGAAGAAGAATTTAGGGGCTGTCAATCACCCTAAATTGGATACCAAGTCACATTGGCATAGATGGTAATGAAAAGGCAGACTCACTAGCAAAAACTGCCACTGCTCTACCTGTTGTACACGTTCAAATACCTCCAAGTTTTTTACAGATTAAGAAGCAAATCAAGAAGAAAATACTCCCAACTATCAAAAGTCGCCACAGAGCCAAAGTAGCGGAATGAAGATAAACTGCGATGTGGTACGAACAAGCCACTGGGTACTACTCTTTCAAGCCTGACAAAAAGATATCCAGAGACATTGCAGTAGTCATATACAGACTCAGACTTAGCTACAAGTGCTGCCGGGAGGTAATAAACCCAATAGTTTAAGAGCGTCATTTGTGGAACAGAAGCAGAGGCGCCATTATTGCATTACTTACTAGAATGTGAAGCTACTGAAGCCCTGCACATCAAACTCAACATTAATCCAACGACAGCAGCTGCATTCGATGCAAATTCCACAGCGACTACAATGATTAGAAAAGCAGTTGAAGAATGGGATACACTAGTGAACACTGCATCTATATCCACCACCAATATAATGCTATTAAAAGAGGACTAAAAGCAGCGCGCTAAAACAGAAGCGAAAAAGAAACAGGGGAAAAGGAGAAAACCCCACCTCCATTTAAAACTTTGACCCAAATATCACAGTAACAAGGTTATCGCGAATAACCGAACTCAATTACAAGTTCACCATAGCCCGTGCTACATGGACATTTCATTCTGAGTAGCTAAATCTAAAACAACAACAACGTTAACTGTATTCTATTTCGTTATTCTTTAACAAACTTAACTCGCATTCATCCCAGGAACCAGACCAGCATTCAACCTGCTGAAAGTTAGCAATCAACCGGCAGTGTTAGTGTACCACTGGCAGTGTTAGTGTACCACTGGCAGTGTTAGTGTACCACTGGCAGTGTTAGCGTACCACTGGCAGTGTTAGTGTACCACTGGCAGTGTTAGTGTACCACTGGCAGTGTTAGTGTACCACTGGCAGTGTTAGCGTACCACTGGCAGTGTTAGTGTACCACTGGCAGTGATAGTGTACCACTGGCAGTGATAGTGTACCACTGGCAGTGATAGTGTACCACTGGCAGTGATAGTGTACCACTGGCAGTGATAGTGTACCACTGGCAGTGTTAGTGTACCACAGTTCAGAGAACTTTAGCATAGCACATAAAGGGGGATGAACGACACGAGATACAAGATTAACATCAGGAAAACCAGAGGGCGTTAATATTCCATTGTTAAGACACTGGGCGCTAGTGTGTAACTGGAGATCCGAGCTGCTGATGCACTGCAAAAAGAGCCAAGATTGTGATCAACTTGCCTCAAACACTCTCCGTTAACACCGCAGACGAGGATGTTGAAACCTTTCAACGTCAGGTGTTCCGCTCGTAAATAACAGCTGTTTCAACCACAGCTGCTCAGGTAAGGGGAGCAGTGCGGCCTGCCATCGCTGCCATCTTCAGAACTGCATACTCGCGGGAATATGCACCGAAGGATGTACCCCTCTTCTACTGGTATGTACATTGAGACTTTACTTTCGTCCTGCACCCTGTTCGAGGATTCACTCCCGTACTAACCAAGTTTGGTGGTTGGTTAGTAAGGGAGCGGCACAGTCTCGACAACACTCCAGAGGTTGGTGCGTCCAACGTTAAACCAAATTGCCCTTAGACAGAAATAATCTATCAGAAATGCAACTATTTTCTTAAGTTACCTAGAGATGATTCCTGTCTTTTTAACATGATTTAAGTACGCGAACAATAATCAGGATCCCCAGGCTGAATCTGGAGTTTGATTGGTTATTAAGTAGCTTCATAGCCGAGTTATCAAGGGCAAATTAGCTTAATCAATTTAACGATATATGATTTCAGAAAATTAAGACATGTTGAATTATAAAAATTGGATTTTTTTAACTAAAATTTTAATTTCTTATAGTTGCAATCACAAAATATAGTTGCTGTCAGTTGGCAAGAAGAAGAGTGGGCGAACAATCATTTCCATGCGGGAATTCGCTCGCTGGCCGCCAGGGGGTCAAGACGTGCTCACCTGACCTGCCAGTTGTTGCCTGGTGTTGAGTGGAGGCTAGTGTGGGTTGTGGTGTGGTGCGCCCGCTGGCCGGAGAACCCAGCTGGGGGTATGGTTGTTGTTGGTGTCTCCCACGCGTCAAGCGGGTTGACACGGCGTACCTCGACTTTTCTGGGGCTGTGGACTGGCCGCTAGTGGAGATTGCGCTTATCGATGAGCTCAAAGTGGACGTTCTGGATTTGTTAGGGCTGGAAATGCTCTCTCCTACTCGGGTGGCCGTGTCCTTCCGCTCGAGTCTGCTGTACTGGGAGCTTGTGGCACGCTGGGACGGCCACACGGTTTCAATCTCTACCTCGGCTGTGTATGTCGACGTTTCGGATCCCTGGGGGGCCGTGCAATGTGTGAGCGTTCATGGTGTGTCGGTGGCTTTCCCCGCGGACGAGCTGAAATCGGTGTTTGCAAGATATGGTGTAGTAGTGTTTCACCGCTTCAACACTTTGAGTGCGGGCCAGCTGAGCGGGCTACGTACGGGCACTCGTACGCTTGTTATGCAGGTTACATCACCTGTTCCGTCCAGACTTTTGTATCGTGGGCTCTCACTCCGGGTCTTTTATCAGGGCCAGACACGAACCTGTTTCCGGTGTGGTGCTGAGGGCCCGTGTGGCGGCCGGCTGTGACGCTCCTCATGCTGAAGCTCCCTCGTTTTTTTTAGAGGGTGACTTCCCCTGCTTGGATGAGCGTGGGGCTTCCTCGTCGCCTACTCGCTCTGACCTGGTGCCTGGTGTGGTTCCTACGGCGGTTCGGCGGGTGCTTCCTCTGGCCCTACTTGGTCTGGCTCTGCTTGGTCTGCTCTGGTAAGTCTGACCCACCGTGTGCTCTGTGGACCTGGGGGCTCCTGCCTCGGGTATTCTCCGTTCGGTGGTGGCGGAGGTGCATCCACGGGCGGTTGCTTCCGTGCTGTCCTTGGATGCTGCTGTTTGGGGTGGTGCCTGCCTCACCTGCCGCCGGTTGTCTGCTTCCCGGGGCTGCCGGGGTTGCGATGGGTGTACCCTCTCCCCTGCCCTCTGCCTCTTCCCCGCCCTCTGTCTCTGCATCGACTCCCTCGTCGCCTTCGGTGGTCTCCTCGCCCCTGGTCCGTCTTCGCCTGCGCCTGCCCTGTCGTCCGTAATGGATGTCCCCTGTGTGCTGGAGTGTGCTCTCCCGCCTGCTGGGCCTGCTCCATCTCTGTCTCCAGTCTCTGGGCGTGGTGGTGGCTTTTGCCCCGTGCTGTGGAGGCTACTGTTCTGCGTGGACGTGTTGCCTCGGCTTTTGGGGCCGCCCGCGACGGATTCTTCTGGGACACCCTTTGCGGGGGTCATAGTTTCCGACGATCAGCAGCCTCATGTTAAACGCCGTTGTTCAGCTCGGGCTGCTCGCCTCGACGGTCGTGGGCGGAGGACCGTGATGCAATGGAGGATGAGGGTGTGGACGTCGCCGTGGTGTCTNGGGAACGTTGGTGACTAACAAGTAGAATTAATTGATGGTGTATTTAAAAAGAGACAACTTGTCTCTAACCGTCCGTTACAACTTGTAATGAACGGTTAGAGAAGACGTGGCAACAAGGAGGCAACTGTCAGCTTGTTCCTCCCTGTATTTGAAATCAGTGTATGTAAAGACTTCATGAGAGGAGGGTGTGCTGCTCCTGGCTCTTGCTGATCAACCAGTGATGGTGAGTAGGAAATTTAAGAGCCCGCCCCCCCTCCAGTTAAAAAATGCAGTGTGGAGACATTCTTAATGTGTGTTTAAGAATGTCTATTATCTGTTTCATTAGTATGTTATCTAGTCTATTATCTGTTCATTAGTATGTTATCTAGTCTATTATCTGTTCATTAGTATGTTATCTAGTCTATTATCTGTTCATTAGTATGTTATCTAGTATATTATCTATTCAATAGTATGTTATCTAGTCTATTATCTGTTTCATTAGTATGTTATCTAGTCTATTATCTGTTCATTAGTATGTTATCTAGTCTATTATCTGTCTTAGTATGTTATCTAGTCTATTATCTGTTCATTAGTATGTTATCTAGTATATTATCTATTCAATAGTATGTTATCTAGTCTATTATCTGTTCATTAGTATGTTATCTAGTCTATTATCTGTTCATTAGTATGTTATCTAGTCTATATCTGTTCATTAGTATGTTATCTAGTATATTATCTATTCAATAGTATGTTATCTAGTCTATTATCTATTCATTAGTATTGAAGCCGAGGCCCGTTGCATATTATGGCCTAACGCCTCATTAAACCAAGCTATATTAGGCTACCCAGGACATGTATAACTCATGTCCGCTGCCATAGTGTAAATAATGTATCTAACTTAACTTTGGGCATATTTATGAGATAACTTTAAGGTAACTTAAACGTTCATTAATTATGTTCTCTATACCCATCTTGTGAGTGGTAGTGGACCCCATTCCCATCGTGAGTGGTAGAGGGAGAGGTTACCGCACATAATGTTGTCAAGAACTGACCACAAAAGACGTACCTAACGAAATTATATCAATGACGAAACTAGTTATACATTGTATAGTATATATATATATATATAATATATATATATATATATATATATATATATATATATATATAATATATATATATATATATATATAAAGTTTGTGAGAGTAGCACCTCTGGTGCCAATGTGGGGACCCATAGCCTCGGAGAAGAAAATAAAACGTATTCAGAGGAGACCTTGTGGTTTCTCACTGAACACTAATATTTTCTTCTCCTACCACCCCCATTCTTTTGTATGTACACATATATATTTGCTTATTTGAACTTTGTTACAAAAAAAGGAGTTACATATAGGTTACAAAGATGGTTATCATAGGTTGTCGAGTTCCTCCAGCTCCTCAGATGGCGGGCAGGAACCCTGGATATATATATATATATATATATATAATATATATATATTATATATATATATATATATATGTGGTGTGTGTGTGTGTGTGTGTGTATATGTTATTAAATATGACCGAAAAGGTAAGATTAATAATTCTAACACGAATTTTCTCAATATTTCTTATGTTTCTTTTCACTGTCGATGGTAATTGAAAAATAAATTCTCCAGAATTCATTATTATTTCTAGTCTGACGCGACGCCTGAACGCGTTTTGTAATAACTTATTACATTTTCAAAGACTAGCTTTACTCACAAAAGTGTAACCTGTAAACAGACATCCATACTTATACTCGCATTTGGGTGAGGTGATACGGTACAAAAGTTTTGGGTGAGGTGATACGGTACAAAAGTTTTGGGTGAGGTGATTGACATTTGCACAAGATAAAACACGAACCAATGGGTATAAAAACATTAGAATGGAAGTAACTGCAGAAGACCTATTGGCGTATAGCATCAAAACTTCCTCTTGATGCTTCTATATTGGTTCGGAGTCTTGAAGTGGGTAGAATATAGGTGTGCATTAATTGGCTGTTGATTGCTGGTGTTGACTTTTTGATATGTAGTGCCTTGCAGATGTCGAGCCTCCTGCTATCGCTGAACCTATCGATGATTTCTGTGTTTGTTAAGATTTCTCTGGTGATGGTCTGGTTGTGAGAAGAGATTATGTGTTCCTTGATGGCTCCCTGTTGTTTATGTATTGTTAATCGCCTGGAAAGAGACGTTGTTGTCTTGCCTATATACTGAGTTCTTTGGGGCTTACAGTCCCAAAGTGGGCATTTGAAGGCATAGACGACGTTGGTTTCCTTCAAGGCGTTATTCATGGTGTCTGGAGAGTTCTTCATGAGTAGGTTGGCCGTTTTTTTTTTTGGTTTTATAGTAAATTGTCAATTGTATTTTCTGATTTTTGTCTGTAGGGATAACGTTCCTATCAATAATATCTATCTTTCAGGACCCGTTTTATGAGCCGTCGAAAAGAAGTTCCTGTAAAATAGTCTAATAGGGGGTACATGTGTTGTGTTAGTTGACTCTTCAGAGGTTGCATGGCGTTTCACTTTTCTTTTTATGATGTCTTCAACAAAACCATTAGAGAAGCCGTTGTTGACTAGGACCTGCCTTACCCTACAGAGTTCTTCATCGACTTGCTTCCATCCTGAGCTGTGGCTGAGAGCACGGTCGACGTAAGCATTGACAACACTCCTCTTGTACCTGTCTGGACAGTCACTATTGGCATTGAGGCACATTCCTATGTTTCCTTAGTGTAGACTGCAGTGTGGGAGCCTCCGCTCCTTTCCGTGACTGTTACATCTAGGAAGGGCAGCTTCCCACCCTTCTCCATCTCGTAAGTGAAACTCAACACAGAATTCCGCTCAATATTCCACAACATATTCTTACAAGAGAGACTGCTACCAAAATATACTAATATATATATATATATATATATATATATATATATATATATATATATATATATATATATTAAACATCCAGGAGGTAGGTTAAATTGTTCTATGTAGGCTGGTTCTTGCATCTTTGATGGTTCTAACACTGGCCCACACTCACACTCACACCCTGGACACCTCACACTGGCCCACACTCACACCCTGGACACCTCACACTGGCCCACACTCACACCCTGTACACCACACTGGCCCACACTCACACCCTGGACACCTCACACTGGCCCACACTCACACCCTGGACACCTCACACTGGTCCACACTCACACCCTGGACACCTCACACTGGCCCACACTCACACCCTGGACACCTCACACTGGCCCACACTCACACTCACACCCTGGACACCTCACACTGGTCCACACTACCGTGCAGTATGGACAGGTTGGCCTCGCTCTGAACCTGCGGGCACCAGGCTTCCTCTTTAATTAATTTTGTCTCACTCTCCCCTCCCCACCTGCACCTGGCTCTCCCCTCCCTACCTGCAGCTGGCTCTCCTCTCCCCACCTGCACCTGGCTCTCCCCTCCCTACCTGCAGCTGGCTCTCCTCTCCCCACCTGCACCTGGCTCTCCTCTCCCCACCTGCAGCTGGCTCTCCTCTCCCCACCTGCACCTGGCTCTCCCCTCCCTACCTGCAGCTGGCTCTCCTCTCCCTACCTGCACCTGGCTCTCCTCTCCCCACCTGCACCTGGCTCTCCCCTCCCCACCTGCACCTGGCTCCCCCCCCCTCCCCACCTGCACCTGGCTCCCCCCCCCCTCCCCACCTGCACGTCTGTCTTACCACACACAGAGTCTGGCGTCGTTGGTCAGTGTGTCGTATGTGCAAACGGAAATATACTTGGCTATAGAATACATTTCTATATATGAAATTATTAATGGGAAAAGCAGTTTGCCTATTCTGTTTTTTGCAATATTTTGTATGTCGTGGCAATAGTGGGTAAACGATTATCTGTCAACCAGAGATGGGGAGATGAACCCCAGTGATTTCTCTTGTTGCCTAGCAACCAGCCTTGGTCTCAGTTCTTCCTCTGTAACACTAGTAACAAGTGCTGCTAGTGTTACACAGTGGTGACAAACGTCACCACTGTGACGTTTGTCACAAACACCGCCGTTACCATCGTAACAGTCATGACAATCCAGTACCGCTGTTATTGTAACAACTATGGTAACACTGTAGTGGTTGCTATAACTTGTAACACTGTATGCTGTAATAATTGCATTAATATAACCCAAAAACTGGGAAGAGTCCGCCCTCGCAGCAGAGAAAGCTCAAGCCAGTTATCAGGGGGAGGTGGGAAGAAATGACCAAGG
This sequence comes from Procambarus virginalis, assembly GCA_020271785.1. NCBI lineage: Eukaryota > Metazoa > Arthropoda > Malacostraca > Decapoda > Cambaridae > Procambarus > Procambarus virginalis. Next base: position 17,890,094 of record WNGS01109635.1, read on the forward strand.
TGTTAAAAATATCTTTACAATTCTTACAGACCAGATGGAAGTTAAGGTTACTCATAAACAAATAATGCCGCCTCTACTCCTCCTGGAACATTGATAATTAGGCTAATTGACACTGGAGGAGACTAGTCAACTAATACCGAGTATTAGAGAACTTTGATCTTTTAATACTTTCTGGTTGAATGGAATTCCTTCTGCATTTACTGCATGAATTACAAAGGGAATATGTTTACTTATAAAAATACTCATCAGATCACAGGTGATGTCCAAAGCAATTCAGGATCCATGATTCAGAATTAATTAAGGAAACAATATATCAAGTCGATTTTGATAATTGACTAACTTCATTAAAAAAAAAGAAAATAATGAACCCTAAGCTATTATGACATCCTGTTCCTTAGAGGCATCGTATACGGAATATAATTTGTACAGGGAACTCAAGCAGACGATTACCGTTATCACCTGCTTCCTCAGTCCATGGTCTGGCCTGGTGGCTGGGCGATCCCCGCCCCGTGTAACACTTCACACTAAAAATAGTTTTGTCTGCCTCTTTCAAGGAAGTAAAGGCTCCACCTCTCAGGCTCCTCCGGTCTAGAAAAAAATCCCCCTCCTCTCTAGGCCTCCGCCCAATCAAGTTGAACTAGGCATAGGCCCTGGCACTCCCAGCCAATGAGGAAGTTCTCAATTCCATGAGGCTAGTAGGGTCTTCCCAGGAGACTGGCGGTACTGACCCATATGCCCCAAGCTGAGAACATGACCCAAAGTGTTATGATATCAAGGTGGAGGTAACTAATCTGCCTTCAGCAGTCAGATGAGGGGAGAAAAGAGGGAGAGGGGGGGAAGGAGGGGAAAGAGAGAGAGGAGGAAGGGGGAGAAACGAAAAAGAAGGAGAAAAGCTACTTACACTCATCTGGTTGTGCTTGTGGGGGTTGAGCTTTGGCTCTGTGGTCCCGCCTCTCAACCGTTAATCAACTGGTGTACAGATTCCTGAGCCTACTGGGCTCTATCATATCTACACTTGAAACTGTGTATGGAGTCAGCCTCCACCACACCACTGCCTAATGCATTCCATCTACTAACTTGTCTACTTGTTTAGGCTGACCGTTACACCTTTATATATACGATGATAGATACTATAGTTCAGCAAGTATATAACCAAATATATGCTATATAAAGTATGGCAAAGTATATATTATTATATATATCTTATATATATATATAATATATATATATATAATAATATATATATATAGTATATGTCGTACCTAGTAGCCAGACGCACTTCTCGGCCTACTATGCAAGGCCGGTTTGCCTATTAAGCAAGTTTTCCTGAATTGATATATTTTCTCAATTTTTTTTCTTATGAATGATAAAGCAACCAATTTCATTATGTATGAGGTCAATTTTTTTCTATAGGAGTTAAAATTAACGTAGATATATGACCGAACCTAACTAACCCTACCTAACCTAACTAACCTATCTTTATAGGTTTTAGGTGTTGCCGAAAAAGTTAGGTTAGGTTAGGTTAGGTTAGGTAGGTTAGGTATCGAAAAACAATTAATTCATGGAAACTTGACTTATTAGGCAAATCGGGCCTTGCATAGTAGGCTGAGAAGTGCGTTCTGGCTACTAGGTACGACATATATAATATATATATATATATAATATTATATATATATATATATATATATATATATATATATTATATAATAATATATATGTCGTACCTAGTAGCCATAACGCACTTCTCAGCCTACTATGCAAGGCCCGATTTGCCTAATAGGCCAAGTTTCATGAATTAATGTTTTTCGACTACCTAACCTACCTAACCTAACCTAACCTAACTTTTTCGGCTACCTAACCTAACCTAACCTATAAAGATAGGTTAGGTTAGGTTAGTAGGGTTGGTTAGGTTCGATCATATATCTACGTTAATTTTATCTCCAATAAAAAAAAATTGACCTCATACAAATGAAGTGGGTAGCTTTATCTTTCATAAGAAAAAAAAAATTAGAGAAAATATATTAATTCAGGAAAACTTTGCTTATTAGGCAAATCTGGCCTTTCATAGTAGGCCAAAAAGTGAGATCTGGCTACTAGGTACGACATATATATATATATATATATTATATATATATATATATAATATATATATATATATATATATATATATATATATATATATATATATGTCGTACCTAGTAGCCAGAACGCACTTCTCAGCCTACTATGCAAGGCCCGATTTGCCTAATAAGCCAAGTTTTCATGAATTAATATATTTCCTCTAATTTTTTTCTTATGAAATGATAAAGCTACCCATTTCATTATGTATGAGGTCAATTTTTTTTACTGGAGTTAAAATTAACGTAGTATATGACCGAACCTAACCACCCTACCTAACCTAACCTAACCTATCTTTATAGGTTAGGTTAGGTTAGGTAGCCGAAAAAAGTTAGGTTAGGTTAGGTTAGGTAGGTTAGGTGTCGAAAAACAATTTATTCATGAAAACTTGGCTTATTAGGCAAATCGGGCCTTGCATAGTAGGCTGAGAAGTGCGTTGCTAGGTACTATATATATATAATATATATATATATATATATATATATATGATACCTAGTAGACAGAACGTCGTACTTGGACTACTATGCAAGGCCATATTGCCTAATAAGCCAAGTTTAACTGAATTTATATGTTTTGGCTATTTTTTTCTTATGAAATGAAAATTTGTACATTTCATTATGTATCAGCTAATTTTTTAAATTTGAGTTAAAATTAACGAAGATAAATGACCGAACCTAACCAACCCTACCTAACCTAACCTAAACCTATCTTAACCTAACCTAAACTAACACACTAAGTCAATAAATTATGGTCTTAATATAAAATAATAATAATAATTCAAATGAACTATTTGGAACATTTTTTTTTAAATAAAGAGAATCACTCGGCCTATTAGGCAAATCGGGCCTTGATAGTAGGCCGAGAAGTGCGTTCTGGCAACACGTGAGGAACACAAGAACATGAGGTGATTGATAAAATGCTATGCCAAGATTACCATCCGAGTGCCGGCGGGGAAGTGGTTCAAATAGCTTCGGCCCATTGCGATTTGAATATCGCAAATATCATGCTAAGTGGAGCAGTGACGAAAGAAAACCTTTCCGAGGCCCAAATAAGTAATTCTAAGCCTAATATACTTCCCCTATCTTATCTTGAGATGATTTTGGGGCTTTTTTAGGTGTCCCGCGGCCCCGTTCCTCGACCAGGCCTCCACCCCTAGGAAGCAGCCCGTGACAGCTGACTAACACCCAGGTACCTATTTTACTGCTAGGTAACAGGGGCATAGGGTGAAAGAAACTCTGCCCATTGTTTCTCGCCGGCGCCTGGGATTGAACCCAGGACCACAGGATCACAAGTCCAGCGTGCTGTCGCTCGGCCGACCGGCTCCCTAGGACAAGTTTAGTACATATATATGTTCTACTAGGCCTAGGAATATATATATAATGGGTTTTAGCTTTTTTTCTTGCTTTCCGTAAAATTATAGTACGTAACGTGGACTGTCTTGACTGAAACGAGGCTGTTCCCTCGTCCAATTAGTTGTTAGTTGTAATATAATTTTGAAGCATTAGTTAAATAGGATATTAAAGCGAGATTTTTCCCATTTAGCACGTATCTGGGATCAGACTTCTGAGATCATAATTTTTTTATTTTTTTTATTTTAAGCGAATTGCCTCAATTGTAGTTACGACGACAACATGGGCAGATACGACGGCCTCTCAGAGCTGGTTACGACAGCCGTTTCATGCTACCACGTCCTCGTCTTTTACTCGCGTGCGCGTGTGTTCTGTGCGTGCGCGGTGTGTTCTGTGCGTGCGCGTGTGTTCTGTGCGTGCGCGTGTGTTCTGTGCGTGCGCGTGTGTTCTGTGCGTGCGCGTGTGTTCTGTGCTTCATGCCGCAACGTTTCCGCAAGCATATACACTCTTGCGCATCCCTTCACTCTGCTTTCGATGTCAGGTCAAGTAAGTATTATTTTTAGTTTGTCT
>WNGS01109635.1:17931258-17962474 GCA_020271785.1 Procambarus virginalis
GAGATAGTGTGAGACCTCTGGTGCTTTTCATCGAGCCCTGTTATGTAGGAGAACTCAGTGCCAAATGCTTAATGCACAGACTAGCCTATAACCACTAGCTAAGTTATATATATATATATATATATATATATATATATATATATATATTATATATATATGTATATGAGGCAAGAAGAAGAGATATTTGACATTCAGTACCTTTCTCCATTGGGCAAAAATCAACACATCGTATTGAAAATCAAATATGCAATGCATTATAACTTAGAAGAGAAAATTAATTGATTTAAAACTTGATTTCAAAGAGAAGACTAGTAGGAACTCGGCATGTATTTTAATAAATTTTATTGGAAAGATTTGTTGTTAGACAAGGAAGTAAATGAAATGTATATCAATTTTGTGAGATGTGATGAAAGCAACAAATAAAATTTATACCAGAACAGAGATGCAAAACTAGAAAACAAGACTGGTTTAACAGAAATTGTGAGTGGACCTGAGAACAAAAGACAAAAAAAAATGGAATTCATGTAGGAAGGAGGCCTAACCCTCAAATATACCAGCATCACAAACAAGCAAGAAACAACTACATGGCAGTGGAGAGGGAGGGAAAGAGGCAGAAACTTTCAGAAAATAGTAGTAGACGACTGTAAAACAGAACCAGGCTTTTTCTATATATTTTTTTAAAAGTAAGCGGCAGGTAAAGGATAAAAATTCTGAAACCGAAAATGTGTTATAGATTCACGCATTTCAATTGTCTGTGAAACACTAAATGAACAGTTCTAAAGTATGTTTGTGCCAAATGAGGTTTTCAGAGAAGCAGACAATGTCAGTTTCAGAGAATATCATAGAGGTGTCGAGATGAAGTAAAAAAAAAAATTACTTAAGGAGCTAAGAAGAAACAAAGCAGTTAACCCGATGGAGTTTTTTTTTTTTAACCAAATGGTAAAATACCAGGAGAGAAATTAAAGAACAGACAGTAGAGCTGTTTGAACAGGAAGATCCTGTGTAACAAATCTACTTAAGTTTTTATGATAAAGCCAGAGATTTTACAGGAAAAAGCTGGCTGGGTTAACCATATTCACCTGGATTAATAAAAAAAGCCTTTTGGCAGAGTATCACACAAGAGGTTGTTCTGGAAACTGGAATATGCTAGAGGGATGACAGGCAGACTGGTGACATGGATGAAAAATTTTCCGACAGAAAGATGAAGGTGGTAATCAAGAGGCAATATATAAGATTGGAGAAGTTTTACTACTTGAGTATCACAATAACATAACGTCATTCCCTTAGGCGAGGCAAGGGAGGGTTGGGTGGAGTGAGGCGGGGCTGGGTGGACCAAGCACGAGACGTGACGTGACGTGATGTGATGCGATGCCATGCGATGCCATGGCATGCAATGCCATGCAATGCCATTTGATGCGATGACATGCAATACGATGCGAGGCGAGGCGATACATCATCTTGCACCAATAATAATTGTCTATACAGTATAAACGAACTGCTACTAGGAATACAAATCTATATAAACATGTTTACTGCTAATGCTAAGCAACTAGGAAGGATAAAGACTTTGACAGTTGTCATGACCTTCAAGATGACCTGGTCTACATAAATGGAACAAAACTTGGCAAATGGAATTCAGTGTTATTAAATGCTATATCATGGAATGTGGAATAGGAGAAAATAGACCACACACAAAAAATATGTGGAAGGGCAATAAAGTAATCTGACAAAGAAAGAGATCTTGGGGTGGTTCTGGACAGCAGACTATCACCAGAGGACCACATAAAGAACATTGTACAAGGAGCACCTACAACACTTTGCAAGTTCAGATTCACTATTAAATAATTAAAGAAATGAAACAAATTGTTCAAGAATTTTGTGAGACCAAAAGTGTTGTATAGTGTGGTTTATGTTTTGATACTTTCGTTTTTCCATAAAACAGGAGATGGCACTCGTCTTCATTAAACATCATGTTATCTCGTGTAGATCCAATGAAAGATCCGATTAGCATCAGATTGGACATTTGCTGTGTCCTCTATACTGCCTACTCATAAAACTCCTAGTGTCAAGGATACAGTACTACAGTTTGTATCCTTGCTTATGTCTGATAAGAGAATGAGAAAAAGTGCCAGTGCAAGTATAGTACCTTGAGGTACTGAGCTCATAGTAAAATCCAGATCATGTTGTATGATCTGGATCTTACTTTCTTGACTATTACACTTTGGGTCCTGTTCATTAGGAAATTAAAGATCCATTTGTCTACTTTACCGGTACAGTAATTCCTTTTGACAAAATTTTTTGTACACCACCACCTTGGTCACAGATTTTTGCTTTGCTTTAGCAAAATCTGTGAATATTACGTAAACTTTTAGCTTGTCTTCCATGGCATTTATGGCCATGTCACAGTGGTCTAGTAACTTGGGGAGTATGATGTGACAACTAAATAAATCAGGGAATAAGACATGGTAATGATAATAGGATTAGCTAGCATACTAAAATGCTAACTAGGGTGGCAATTAATACTCTAAAAATAGATAAGCTCACTCATAAATTTATTTATCAGTTAAAACATCCTAACTGTTTATTTCCCTATTGAGGCAATAATGGTAATACAGTATGTCAATGAATTTCAATACTGTAAACAGGTTACTTACAGTACAATTTGACAAATTTACAGGACCAGGAGTGAAGTTCACTCACACTCTATCCACATCTTACACTTCGACTTCCCACAACCGCATAAGCCAATTTGGGGAGTGAACTGAAATAGCACTTTTTTTTTTTAAGTCTTACCATCATTTGACTTCATCTCTTCCTCTCCATCTCTTTTCCTTATTGTGCTGGAAAGGACCTATCAAAGCTTCTTGTTATGCCTAATGCTGGTGGTCCACGTTATTATTTCCTAACAAATTCAAAAGATATGTTCCATGCAATGATTTGATGGCCGATTGTAAAATTTTGACGATTAACATACACCCTATTACACCAGACTTATTCACTATTCCACTGGAGGAGTACCTTGGTCATAAAAGTATTTGTGTGTACGTCTGATACCATACTACTTGTGAAGGAGGAAATGTATATATTATCTCTCAGAATGTTTGGCAATATGTTTATGGTTTGTGATGTGTGTATATGTACTGAACGGGGTGAGAATAGCTTGAGCTACCTCATCCCTTTGTGTTTATTTTACATCAATAAACTTATTTCAATTTCAATTTCACTGGAGGAGTTCTCAACAGGGGTACATGCTTGAGCTGACCTCTCGACCCTTCTACTCTTCCTGGTAACCACTTCTATAGCCTAAAGATGTTGATGAACGAACTCTTTTATATCAGTTGAAATGGGGTGAACTGTTACATCACCACAAAATAGAGGACAATCATACGAATGCAAGGAACTCTTTGAATATGTGTACTGTACTGTACTTTAATAACTTTTTTAAACATGGAAAGTATCTAATACTAAACTTAAAATAAATAGGTTTATCTTTTTATAAATCTGTGCATGGCATCTTATTTTATTTTGTTCTCAGGCAAATGATGATATGAGCCTTAAACTGTAGGATGACACTGGCTGACACCCAAAGAAGTGCACTAGGGTAAAAATGTGTGTGGATATAAAAAATGTGTGGATATATGAGCACTGGATATAAAAAAATGTGTGGATATATGAGAACTGGATATAAAAATGAGTGGATATATAAGCACTGGAAATATAAATGTGTGTACCTATATATAAAAATCAACACGTAAAAATGCGTGCATATATCAGCATAAAAAATCAATACATTCCTGATATGTGGTCCTGCGGGCCGCTCCAAGCAACAGCTTGTTGGACCTAGTTATCAAAAGTTAAGCCTGGCCTCAGGCCGGTTTCGGGGAGTAGAAGAACTCCCAGAACCCAAATTGTTCAAGGGGTTGAACAACCCCTGACCTGATTGCTGAGTGGACAGCGCTTCAGATTCGTAGCCCTGAGGTTCCAGGTTCGATTCCCGGTGGAGGCGGAAACAAATTGGCAGAGTTTCTTTCACCCTGATGGCCTGTTCACCTAGCAGTAAATAGGTACCTGGTAGTTAGACAGCTGCTACAGACTGTTTCCTGAGGGTGTTTAACAAAAAGGAGGCCTGGTCGAGGACCAGGCCGTGGGGACGCTAAGCCGCGAAATCATCTCAAGATAACCTCAAGATAACCCATTTCAGGTATGCTCCAGGTATGCCAGTATATGGACACCAAAACCAAGAACATTATCTCCAAATTAATTGAAAATGCCAACAATGCATACAAAACACAATTTTATCTTGCATGTTAATATCAGCTAATGGGTTCCCATGGAATGAGCATCTGGACATGAGGGTCTGGACACAAGGGAAGAGATGAAAATCACCATATATGAAGGCACTACTAAAGAGCATGAACATATATACTGCATACCCTACCATGTCAAGTAACATCAGACCTTTAACACCCATTGAGTATGGTCCATACATTGTGTGATGGCACCATGCATGACATTTAGAAAGGTGCACTACAGTTAAGTTTCCAAAAAGAAATAAAAAAAAAAAAAAAAAAGGTGCTGCCCCATATGCCAAATACACCACCATGCTCTCTTGAATACCATTTAATAATATAAAATACTACTATAAGAGTACTGTACTAACACACCTGCCTAAAAGGTCCCAGATTATCAGATCTTGCCACTAAGTGGTTCCCAAGAAATAAGCCAACACTGGAATACCCGGTGCTCAAACCTAAACACCCACAAACATTTGTCTCCTGACATTGCCAAATATCCAGTAACCAGGTCTGTTATCTGGGACTGCTGGAAACAAAGCTATAATACAGGCCAATACTATATATACCTTAAATTATACAGAAGAATACTCTGGATGCCAATATGTTTATTTAATATACAGTAGTATCTTTGTGGGGTTTCACATACATATACATCATTGTTTCTTCTTTCAATTCATGTCACAAATTTTGCTATAAACCTAACATACCTTTTTCAGTCTATTGGCCCATATACAGTACTTGGTGGTAAGTCATGTTATATTTACATTAGGCCTAAGTTGGTTTTGTTAGGATAGCAGTAAGTTGGGAATAGGGTAGCTTGTCATGTAGGCAAGGTACCTGCTTGATGGAATCAAGCAGGTACCCCTGATGGGGTTCTGAAGTTCTTCTAGAACTCAACTCTTCTAGCTCTTCTAACTCTTCTCAGCTCCAAAGGATACCTGATCAACCAGGATGTGACTCATACATCAGGCTGCGAGCAGCCGCGTCCAACAGCCTGGTTGATCATTCCAGCAACCAGGAGGCCTGGTCGACGACCGGGCCGCGGGGACGCTAAGCCCCGGAAGCACCTCAAGGTAACCTCAAGGTAAGCTCTTCTAGCATCAACCCGATAGGGTTCTAACTTCTACTCGGGCCAGGCTTGACTTATGAGAGCTTGGTCCAACAGGCTGTTGCTTGGAGCGGCCTGCAGGCCCTGGCCAGGCATTACCCACAAGGTAATGTGATGTGATATTACTAATCATTCATTATAAAGGATGTAAGTAATAGCATTATCTTCTACTATAGAGAAATGCATAACTGTATATGTACACAGAAGTTATGACAATTCTTCAATAATTGAAATAATTTCCGATTAGTATATAATTTCAAATATTTTCTTTAGCAAAGATATCAATTTGATAATACTGTACTACCGCATATTATAATGAATTAATGATCAGCAACCCATGGAGAGTCATTAAGTCAACCATCATCCATATTGTGTATATTAACACTGATGTAATTCATAAACATTTATGAATGTATTATTCACAATAAAGAGTGGGAAGATCCAGTAATAACTTATTGCTTTATTTGCTTGCTGCTTTCTTTAGCTTTATAAAACATCATACATTAAAATGCAGTACTGTATTTATTAAGACAAGTTTGTACCCATTTTGGGTTCCTCGAACTATGCAAATACAGTATTTTTGGTATTAGTACACTACTGCATTAAGCTTAGATTTATTATATTATAATAATTAGGATCAGTCTGAGGAAATGAAATGGGAAAAAAAGCTATGCAAGACAAAAAAAAATCCAAAACATTTGTTCACATACACACAAAAAAGGCACCAGTATTGGACCTATACAGTACTTATAAATGAAGGCTCATACACAGAAGATGATAACAAAATCAGTGAATTCTTAAAACACCAATATAAGGCTATGTTTAGCACCTCAATAAACAACATAAAAGTTGATTATCCAGACAGCTTCTTTATGAAAGATATCCAAACTCCTGACAATATAACTGATATTAACATGGGTATACATGACTTTGGAAGGGAAATTGACAACATGCCCATGCACTCAGCCCCCACATCTGGACTTCTGAAATTTAATATTTATTATTCATAAAGATATGCAAGGTACAGTACCAGTAGTACAGGCACTCAGTGTAATATGGAAGAAAAGCTTGGATACAGGGGAGATTCCAGAAGCACTTAAATCAGCAGATCAGCTGATATAGCTTCATTACACAAGGGAGGTGGGGTAAAGCCTTGGTAAAACACTATAGACTAGTCACAAAACATCACACACAATTAAAATTTTGGAGAGAGATTAGGAATCAAATATCCAGTTTTATGGAGAACAATGAAATTCATATCCCAAGTCAACATGGATTCAGAGCAGAAAGATCCCGTCTTTTGCAATTGTTCAGCCACTATGACAAAATCACAGAAGTACAGTATATAAGAAAAACACAGTGTGGATGTTGTATAAACAGACTTTGCAAAAGCAATTGATAAATGTAACCATGGGGTGACAGCCCATAAAATAAGACCAACAGAAATAATGGGTAAGGTAGGGTATTGGATTTTCAATTTTATGTCAAACAGAATGCAGGGTAACAGTTAATCAAATAACATCAAGTCCAACTGCAGTAAAAAGTTCTGTACCTAGGAGAACAGTCCTGGCACCACTACTTTTTCTCATCTCATATCAGATATATATACAGTACAGACAAAAAATATTAGTCATAGCTTCGTGTCATCCTTTACAGATAAAAAAAAGGTCAGTATGATAATTACCTCTGTGGAAGGCACTGAAAAACTACAGGCCAATATTAAGTCTTCAATTGGGCAACAGAAAATAGTATGCTGTTTAACAGTGATAAGTTTCAGGTACTTAGGCATGGTTGAAATTATGAACTTAAAAGAAATAAGGGAAAAAGTACTGTAATAATCAAAAGTACAGGGGACAAGACATAATTAGACCTACTGTACTCATACAAGGAAAACAACATGTAAAAGATCTGGGAATTATGATATCTGACAACCTGACATTTAGTGAACATAACCAAGGCCATTTCATATACAGCCTAGGCATTTTGTATAGGTTAATTACCATAGGCCTAATTTCTCATTAAATCATACATTTTGTAACTATACAATAGCTTCTCACATCCTTATTGCATATCCTTTACTGCTTGAATCCCCTCTAAGTCATCTTAATTATCGGGACTGATTAAAAGTTCTAAATCTACATTCTCTAGAGCGCAGGCTGGAGATACACAATAATCTACACGTGGAAGATATTAAAGGGACTGGCTCTAAATCTGAACATGGAGATTACATCACATGAAACAGTAGGTGGTGCAGGAATGTGCAAAATACCCCCATTGAAAAGCAGAGGTGCAAAAGGTATGTTGAGGGAGAATATCAACATCAAGGACTCAAGACTTTTCATCACTCTCCTGCTACACATAAGAGGCATAACTTGCTGGCCTCTCAGTGTTCAAGAGAGAACTCAACAAACACCTCCAAAGCCTGATCAACCAGGCTGTGATTCATACATCAGGCTACGAGCAGTCGCGTCCAACAGCCTGATTTACCAAACAACCAACCGGGAGGCTCAGTAGAGTGAATAAGTCTGTTATTCAAGTACTGTATTTATGGTGAGTTGTTCGATTTTCATGTAAATGGCTTCAAGAATTTGTAATCTTGCATCTGTCTAATATACTATTATAATATACTAATATACTCATATCAGGAATGCTTGAAATCCATAGGGCTAACAACACTTCAAACCAGGCATGACAGGGCAGATCTCATTGAAAGTTTTAAAATACTGAACAAGATAAGGGATATTGATCCGAATATTAGGAAGGTCAGATGTAACACAAACAAGACTTGTTGATTTCAAGCTCAACACGCCATAATGTAGGACTGAGAACAGGAGATGCTATTTCCCCCCCTCAGGGTTAGTAAATTATGGAACCACCTACCTGTCAAAGTTGTAACTGTCAAAACTGTGTTGTTTTAAAATATACCTAGAAACGATCATGGAGATAAATGGTGGGACCTTTGACAAGCCGCCAGCTTTCTGTCCTCGTTGAGCCCACTAGGGTTAGTAGCCCTCAGATAACTCAGTTATCAGTAATGTCAAATTATTTGCAAACCACCTATTGTGCTATTTTCAGGCCAAACATCTAAGATATATTGCTTTGCCTTTAGTCACATTGTATCTGAATAGCAACAGCATCACATGGGGGTCTAACTCAAATAAGCATAACACCCTCATTGGGCTGTACAAGCTCGGTAGGCTTCCTCTAGGTTCCCGTATATTGTGATATAAATTAAGATATTCCTTACAATAATATCAATATGGGTCTATATAAGTGTTTTGTGTGTAACATTAGCAATTAGAAGGTCTGGTTTTTATTTGAGGATACTGTATTTTAGGATCCTCGTTAGTCGTTGAAAACTACTTTTGCAGCACTTGCTGGTTAGCATATTAGTTCGACTTGACAACAAGAACTTGTAACATGTAATTATTAAATAGTTATTATAAAGAATGTCTTTATATTAAGATAAAGCCAATATAAACATTAGCAGTCCCCGTGGCGCAATGGTAAAGCAGTCGCCTGGCACTTTGCCAGTGATTAGGCCTCGGTTCGTATCCTAGCCGGGGAGGATTGACTGGGCGCCAATCCTTAACTGTAACCAACGTTTATCCAGCAGTGAATGGGTACCTAGTTGGGTATGGGTAGCCAAATTACGAATTTAGCGGGTCGTTTTCCGTGGGAAAATTAAGATTAAGGACCTGCCCGAAACGCTACGCGTGCTAGTGGCTGTACAAGAATGTAAGGTCTCTCGTATATATAAATAAATTGAAATAACATGGGCGTTGATATCATAGCTACAAGCGATGGCCCTTTACGAATCTGTATCAGCTGGAAGCGTAGAGTGACTTTGATAACATTTAATTTATAACTGAGTAAACGATCAGAATGCAGAAAGCGAGGGACAAAATATAGTGTGGGTGACGGCGTGGACGGAGAGGCGGCGAGATGACATTACCACAGCCACCACCTCCCTCCACGAATGTAAACAAAACCGTCTCCAACTCATCCCTCACCTTCTGACAGCTCCAAGTCCAGCTCAGCCAGCTTGTCTCGGACATCCTGGGGCAGCTGGGATATATCCACATTTAGGTCACTCATTTTCACCTCTACGAGGGATCTACTTCACTGTATATAGATGATTTTTCCAGAAACACTCACTGAGAAGTCACCATCTTGGTTTTCAAATGTTTACTGACAACTTCCAACAGATGGCAGCACGAGCCTGGCAATAGTGTAGTAGGGCTTCTCTCCCTGGGGATGTAGTGTGTCTCACCTCCTGTTATCTTTTTCAAATGTCAGCTTTTACTCATTAGTCCGAGCTGTTTGCATGCAGGCTATGCACATTTAAGGGGAAATGTACATTTGTGTTTATTGTTTAAAGTAACTAACTAACTAAACTTGTTTAAAGTACGTTATGTATATCTCACAGACTTGCGAAAACTTTGAGTATTGATTGCAAAACTTGTAATTACTAAAATTTGAATACAGAACAAAATAATCCCTAGGTAGGAAGTAGTTAACATATCAGTTTTTAATAATGTATATACACGTAAACTTGCCTAAACCACAATTCAAAGGTACACACACAAAGGGCTCAACCTCTACAAAAGACTCGAACCCAAAAGGCACAGAAGTTCGCGCACCTGTACACAACTAGTACGCTGACCGCTTGACCACGCTGATCCTTAAAAAGAGATCGAAACTCTGAAGTTTTTACCCAACATCTCGATCTCCCAAGGACACCCGACACGGTAAGAGATCAGAATCCGCTTTTCATTAGTCATTTGCATTACCAGGGAGAACACGGATTCTGATCTCTTACCATAAGGGGTGTCCTTGGGAGATCGAGATGTTGGGTAAAAACTTCAGAGTTTCGATCTCTTTTAAGGATCAGCGTGGTCAAGCGGTCAGCGTACTAGTTGTGTACAGGTGCGCGAACTTCTGTGCCTTTTGGGTTCGAGTCTCTTGCAGGGGTTGAGCCCACTGCTCAGTACTCACTTCCCCCTTCAGAGCAGGAGAGATTGCTGAAATAGAGGGAATACAGAGAACATATACGGCACACATAGACGAGGTAAAGCACCTAAATTATTGGGATCGTCTCAAAGCTCTCCAAATGTACTCACTAGAAAGAAGACGAGAGAGATATCAAATAATATACACATGGAAGATACTGGAGGGCCAAGTACCAAATCTGCACAGTAAAATAACGACGTACTGGAGTGAACGATATGGAAGAAAATGCAGAATAGAACCAGTGAGGAGCAGAGGTGCCATAGGCACAATCAGAGAACACTGTATAAACATCAGAGGTCCGAGGTTGTTCAACGTCCTCCCAGCAAGCATAAGAAATATTGCCGGAACAGCCGCGGACATCTTCAAAAGGAAACTAGATTTATTCCTCCAAGGAGTGCCGGACCAACCGGGCTGTGGTGGGTATGTGGGCCTGCGGGCCGCTCCAAGCAACAGCCTAGTGGACCAAACTCTCACAAGTCAAGCCTGGCCTCGGGCCGGGCTTGGGGAGTAGAAGAACTCCCAAAACCCCATCAACCAGGTATCAACCAGGTATTGTGTGATTTATATATATATATACACATATATATATATATATATATATATATATATATATATATATATATATGTATATATATATATGTATATATATATATATATATATATATATATATATATATATATATATATATATATATATATATATATATATATATATATATATATATATATATATATATATATATATATATATATATATATATATATATATATATATATCCAGGGTTCCTGCCCGCCATCTGAGGAGCTGGAGGAACTCGACAACTTATGATAACCATCTTTGTAACCTATATGTAACTCCTTTTTTGTAACAAAGTTCAAATAAAGCAAATATATATGTGTACATACAAAAGAATGGGGGTGGTAGGAGAAGAAAATATTAGTGTTCAGTGAGAAACCACAAGGTCTCCTCTGAATACGTTTTATTTTCTTCTCCGAGGCTATGGGTCCCCGCATTGGCACCAGAGGTGGTACCCTCACAAACAAGTAGTGTATTGTGAAGACTAATAATAAACAGAAGCTTCCCTGTGACCCTGTAATCTCTCCATTTCTCAAACAATTATGTATCATCGAAAAGACCTACCATTAATGTATAATGATTAACTGTTAATTCATACTATTTAAATAAAACACTCTCTGTAACTAGCTGACATTAAAATTAAAAGGTGTGCAGGATAGATGTAATTGTTAATGTAATAATCTCCGTTGAGGTCTGATAAAGACCTTTTGTGCCCTTTGAAATCCTTATTTTTGCTACCGCTCACAGGATGAGTATGGGGTGCACAATAAACTACCCAACAACAATCAGATCAACAGTTGCCTAACGCTTGGATACCCAAGTGCTAGGTAAAACAGAAGCAGTAGGCGAAAGAAACCGTGCCCAACCATTTCTGTCCCGCATGTCTGTGAGAGACCAATAACGATAGCTTGCAGAAAAAGGGTCCTCGTCTCGGAGGCGCCATTAGTGAAGGAGTGTTGACGTTCCTGGTGCGAGTTAAGGCGGCCCGACAAGTGCTCACATCTTTCACTTTCAAAGCAGATTTAGATTTGCCGAGAGAAAACGAGCCAATTGAGGAAAGAAAATGTAAAGAAAATCTTTTGACCTCGCTAGCGATTTTAACGGGGTTCGAGCCCCGGACAAGCAAAGGTCGACGCGATATCGATCTTCGCTTCTCCGTTCTCCCAGCGGTAGTGGGGATTTTAGTTGTAAACTGATGGACGTGTCGAATTCTAAGGAAAGGCTTAAGATGAGCTAAGGGATAGTTAAACTTTAAGTCTAGTAACAGAAGCCAGCTTAATTTTCTGGAAACTATAAGTGCAATTGTCATTCCAGTAACTGGAGTTCCAAGTCTCTTAATGGAAAGACGAATATGACGCTTTATTGTGTAATAAATTCGGAAGTTATTATAGTGACCAGAATTTGTGATGAATTTCAGAAAGTATGATAAAAACGAGAAACGTAAATGAAACCTACAAACATATTACCTCGTAGAAGGAAAGCAAAAAGTAAAAGATTTGGGGATGATGATGTCAGACGACATAACGTTTAGTGAACATAACCCAACAAATATAACAACAGCCAGGAAAATGACAGAATGGATTACGAGATTATTTAAATCCAGGGATCCCACCACAATGCTCCTACTCAATCTCTCCTTCCAGAGAAGGGAAGATTTCTGAAATAGAGGGAATACAGAGAATGTATAGGGCACGTATAGCCATAACAAAGCCCCTAAATTATTGGGACCATCTCAAAGCATTCAAAATGTACTTTGTGGAGAGGAGACGAGAGAGGTATCACAAGATATATACAGAGAAAACACTCGAGGGTCCCGTCTCAAATATGCACAAAAGAAAAACCTCCTTGAACGAAAGACATGGTAGGAAGTGCAAAATTGACCCAGAGAAGAGTAGAAGTAATATAGGCACAAATAGAACCACTGTGATTGAGTTATTGATGAAGATTAAGCCACCCAAGAGGTGGCACGGGCATGAATAACCCGTAAGTGGTAGATTTTTTAGGAGTGAATGTGATCTTTGGTCGTGAGAGGGTATACCGTGTGCTGAGCTCGCATTTAAATCGTCAGTCCTTACTATGTGGCTGCTATCGTGGGGAGGATACGGCTTGATAGTATTATATCAGTGTTGATGGCTTCAGGGTTTGCAAGATTCAAGGATTCTTAAAGCTCTCCTAAGGTCCTCGGTTGCTTGACATTCCAGGATATAGTGAAGTAGTAGCTTCCTTGTGATTATTTGGCAGAAGGTTCACCAATCTCTCAGTTGCATCTGTAACTTAGACGTAGTCTATATAACCGAACTGCTATTTTCCTGTGGATTCCTTCTGGGATATTTAACCTGTCTAACTTGGTGGCCTGAAGATACCATTTGACAAAGGGCGAATCTTCTGCTACCCTCTGGTGTAGATGGGCTTTGTTGAGGTGTGAGTTTTTTGGTGATGATGTTGTTTATGTACTCTAGGCTGGGTTGGATTGTTTTGTGGATCACTGGATGACGAGTTGCCAATTTAGCAATTTCATTGACTTTCTCATTTAATGGGATTCCAAAATGGGATGGGATCCAGTTTAGGGTGGTGTTGAGTGCTTTGTCTTTAGCTACTGTTCCTAGATACAAATGTGCAGCATTGCAATAGCAGGAGCCACCCACATCTTCACAGACGGATCGGTTGACACAGAATATGAGTGCTGGTGCTGCTCTTTGCACGGACAGTGAACAGGCATATTGGAGACTGGGAGGACCAATATCATCAACCCAAGCTGAGCTGTTTGTCATACAACAGGTATTAGCATGTGTGATTGCACAAAACACTCAAAACGCAATCATACACACAGACTCAAAAGCTGCACTTCAAATATTAGGAAAAAAACAGTGGAAAGATAACGTGGAAATAATTACCACCATTTTGTATCTATTTTGGAACCAGTGCATAAACATAAACAAACCCGCAGGCCCACATATACACCACAGCCCGGTTGGACCCGAGAGACAGCATCGCTCCTGTGCCAGGTAAGTCCACTACGGGCTCACCATAGCCCGTGTTACTTGCCCCGCTCCTGTGCCAGGTAAGTTACGGGCTCATCATAGCCCGTGCTACTTGGAACTTGTTCCGAGTAGCTGAAACTATAACAACAACAACGGTTGGTCCAGCACTCCTTGGGGACAACTCAAACCGAACTTGCAGGCATATACCTTGCCACTGAATTTTTAAAAGACAAAGGCAGTGGACTTATATACTGTGACTCGCAGAGTGCACTCCTGGCATTGCACGCACATAGTAGTGACACCCAGAAAATAGTCAGTGATATTCGAATGAATGTTTTAGCTGTTAAAGAAAACAGATTTGAAATTAAATTCCTATGGATACCATCACATGTTGGCATCTCAAGGCATGACACTGTTGATATGCTTGCAAAGACAGCCTGTAGAAAACCAGTGGTAGAAATTGATATGGGTGTTTCATTAGCAGTGACAAAGAGAATACTTAAACAAATATCTAATGAAGATCTCACCGACCTAACAAATTCACAAAGACCTGAAAGTTGTAGCATTAAATAGTATGATAGATATCGTGAGGAGACATTCACATATGGGACTAATAGAACAAGAACCCGGCAATGTGATGTTATAGTGGCCAGAACACGCCTGGGATATAGACGTATCTGGCAGCTTTCTCAAAACCCAAATGTCGAGTACACTATGTGTCAACTTTGTGAAAGAGAAAACATGCACTCTCTTGAACATTATATTGTAGAATGTCCCATATTGACTGACTTTCGCCCTCCTGGGCGTATGCTGAACTGTGTAATTACTATATGAGTACTGGAACACTTGATGATATATTGGACTTGTACCAAAGATTACCCATGTAATGTATCAATTATACACTGTATGTATGTGATGTAACTATATAACCTGAACTTGTAAAAGCACCTTAATCACCTTCAGTGATTAAGTGCTTAATTGCACACTAATTTCTCTATTAGCTATCTCACCCTGTCAGAGTAAAAGAGACAAATGTATGTGAATGCATGTGTGTGTATATATGTATGTATATATGTATATGCACGTATATGTGTGTGTGTGTATGAATATGTATTTGTATAAAGTATATATGGAAGCTGATCAGAATTACATTTCACCTTTGTAAATGCACATTAATGACACTATGTAAAAGACACATCGAACACTTTATGTAGGGCATACGTAAATCTGTGTATCTATGTATTTACGTATGTAGGTTAGCTTAGCATTTTAAAAGCACCGAATCACCTTCTGTGGTTGATTGTTCAATAAACCCTTGAACTATATGTTTAACACATCTCTAACCCTGTCCATGGAGGACAGAAGAAAATGTATATATGCTGGTTTGCATTGTAAATGTGTGGCCACGTCTGTGGTAGAAAATAATAACAATAATAAAAAAAACTCCTTGGGGAAAATGATCTAGTTTTCTCTTGAAGATGTCCACAGTTATTCCGGCAATATTTCTTATGCTCGCTGGGAGGACGTTGAACAACCGCGGACCTCTGATGTTTATAGTGTTCTCTGATTGTCCCTCGTTTACTAATTTATGTTTTTCAAGATGAAAACTAATTGTATTTGCAATTATCGATTCAAGTAACTTTCCTACAATAGACGTTAGGCTAATTGGCCGATAGTTTGATGCAAGTGATCTGTCTCCTTTCTTAAAAATTGGTACCACTTCAGCAACCTCCCACGACTCTGGCACTCTGCCTGACTCTAATGCTTTATTAAATATGGTAGACAATGGAATGCAAAGCTCCTCTTTGCATTCTTTAAGCACCCTGGCAAACACTTCATCCGGCCCTGGGGATTTGTTTGGTTTGAGTTTTACTATTTGTTTAATAATATCATCCCTGGTAACTGTTAGACTAGTCAACCTGTCCTCGTCCCCACCCACATAGACTTGTTTGGCTGAAGGCATAGAGTTAAGTTCTTCTTTAGTAAATTCAGAGATAAAATATTTATTAAAAATACTACTCATCTCTTCGTCATTATCCGTTATCTGACCTGTCTCGGTTTTTAATGGACCTATCCTTTCCCTAACCTTTGTTCGATATAACTGAAAAAACCCTTTAGGATTTGCCTGATATACGAACTTCATAGTTTCTTTTTGCTCTCCTTATCTCTTTTTTAACATTTCTAACCAGTTGTGCGAATTCATGTTCTAAACTGACTTCCCCATTCCTAATCCTTTTGTACCAAGCTCTTTTTCTACCTGTAAGGTTTTCAGATCCTTTGTTATCCATTTCGGGTCATTTGTACTTGACCTATTCAATTTGTAAGGTATACTACTTTCCTGTGCTTTGCTTAGAATATTTGTAAATAAGTTATATTAGGGTTGTTGATTTGTGGAACCAATTTCCACGCAACATAATAGAAAAAGTATCCCTTGACTGTCTCAAACATTGGTTAGACATACCGGGTTTATATGAATGAGATTAGGAGGATATAAATAGGAGCTGTCTCGTATGGGTTAATAGGCCTTCTTCAGTTACTTTCATTCTTATGTTCTTAAGCCTAACGTGTATAAATATATTCTGGCTTCCTGTCCCCCGACACAATAAATTATTATTATTTTACACTACACCAATAATCCTTCCTCCTCAGTATCCCCTCAACCGACAGCCAGAACCACTCCATCCAACACAGAAAACGTTTAAGAAAATTTCACCGATAACACCAAAATAATACAAACTCAGTAAGTGGAAATATCACTTACAGGATAAGTGGCAAACAAGATAATCCCACTCATGCTGTTAACCATAACCATAATACACTTCAGGAACAAGTAACTCCAAGCGATAACGCTCCTCTACCAGTCATGTCCTACGTGTTCAGCGTAGGATGACAAAGTTAATCCCCAAATTAGAAACTTGTCATATGAAGAAACATTGACAAAGCATAAATTGCATTCACTGGAAAGGCGAAGAGTTAGGAGTGACATGATAGAGGTTTACAAGTGGATGAATGTATATAACAAAGGGGATATTAATATGGTATTAAAAGTATTAACACAAGACAGAATACGAAACAATGGGTTTAAACTGGATAAGTTTAGATTTAGAAAATACATGGGTAAATACTGGTTCGGTAACAGGGTTGAGTCCTAAAATTCATTTACACAAAGCCTTATACGTCTCGTTAACAAAGAAACTAACTTTCAATTTTCATTAGCAGCAAAAATAAACCCATAAAATCTGCAGTATACATAAAAGAGCACTTGGATTTACAACACTCACTGGCAGGATTTCACCACAAGCTGTCTCCACGACAGAAAAAAATCATATTAATACACTGGAAAACAATAACACAAATTTAGAACATCAAAACAGTTGACGTTTTTGAATAAATTATCTTGAATAAATGCATTCTTCTCAGGGTAGTCCTCTGATTCATCGTCCAACGTCTGCAAACCATTAAAATCAGTTGGTCTGCGAACCATTAAAATCAGTTGGTCTGCAAATTATTAAAATCATGTCTATGGCGACGCCGCCATGGGAATCATCCCCTATTTTCGAGGCTTCCGTCTCCGGTCGCACGTTGAGAGACCTTTGGTTTGACAACAGCGGTCGCATCCAAATTCAAAGAAATTGACAATGTGTAAGAACAGGCTGGTACGGAGAAACCTGTTTCTTTCTTGCCTGATAACATCGAAGCGTTGACACTCGTATTTTTGTGTTGACACACAGACCACTTATATAGTGGTAAATAATGCGTCTTGTTTACATAAATGCGTTGGAGACTGCATCTTAAAACGCAGCTGAAGTACAAATGAGTGGTATATTCTGCTCCGAGCAAGACAGGAGGTGTGGGGTAGAGATAGATGAGCTCTTAAGATCGTGGTCTCCTTGAAACCTGTAGTTTTCAACTTCTAAGTAACATTTTTACTTCACCATGGTCTAATGCCTATCTTCCATTTCTAGCACTGTAGCTTTTTATGAACTAAAAATGGTAGTTCATATTAAACGTTCAAGGTCAGTATTAAGAGTTATCGTTTCTCACAGACGGCATTATTTTCTTAGACTGGTTATCCTTCGAAACAGTTTTCTGTCACCAATATATATAGTTCGTTTTCTATTATTAAAGAATCTAGTGGAGAGACCTTAGCAAAATTTTCAAGGGCAAAAATGTTGTAACCATCAGAATCTTGAACAAAATATGTTTATCATTATTTAAGTATTTTGCGGAACTACAGTGTGTTTATTAATTCCAATCAAACATAAGAATGCAAAACTGTGCTACAACCTTAAATTAGTAACCTTTATGGTGATAGTCCTATATTATACAATTGGATCATCAATGTATACAAACTCAGACGTCCTCGTGGCTGAGTGGACAGCGCTTGAGAGTCGTAGTCCTAATGATCCGGGTTCGATTCCCTGCGGAAGCGGAATTTCTTTCACCCTGATGCACCGGTTCACCTAGCAGTAAATAGGTGCCTGGGAGTTAGACAGCTGCTTCCTGGGGATGTGTGTGTACTCACCTATTTGTGTTTGCGGGGGTTGAGCTTTGTTTCTTTGGTCAAGCCTCCCAACTGTCAATCAACTGGTGTACAGATTCCTAGGCTCTATCAGATCTACATTTGAAATTGTGTATGGAGTCAGCCTCCCCCACTTCACTTCCTAGTGCATTCCACTTGTTAACTGCTCTGATACCGAACAAGTTCTTTCTAATGTCTCTGTAGCTCATTTGGGTACTAAGTTCCACCTGTGTCCCCTTGTTCGTGTTCCGCCCGTGCTGATGAGTTTGTATTTGTCCACCCTGTCAATTCCCATGAGAATTTTGTAGATGGTTAACATTTCTCCCCTTACTCTTCTGTTTTCCAGGGACGTGAGGTTCAGCTCCTTCAGTCTTTCCTCGTAGCTCATACCTCTCAGTTCCGGGACAAGTCTGGTGGCATACCGCTGAATCTTCTCTAACTTTGTCTTGTGTTTAACTAGATACGGACTCCAGACTGGAGCTACATATTCCAGGATTGGTCTGACATAAGTTGTATACAGGGTCCTGAACCTGGTTGGTTGATACCTGGTTGATGGGGTTCTGGGAGTTCTTCTACTCCCCAAGCTCGGCCCGAGGCCAGGCTTGACTTGTGAGAGTTTGGTCCACCAGGCTGTTGCTTGGAGCGGCCCGCAGGCCCACATACCCACCACAGCCCGGTTGGTCCGTCACTCCTTGGAGGAAACAATCTAGTTTCCTCTTGAAGATGTCCACGGTTGTTCCGGCAATATTTCTTATGCTAGCTTGGAGGGTGTTGAACAACCGCGGACCTCTGATGTTTATACAGTGTTCTCTGATTGTGCCTATGGCACCTCTGCTCTTCACTGGTTCTATTTTGCATTTTCTTCCATATCGTTCGCTCCAGTACGTTGTTATTTTACTGTGTAGATTTGGGACCTGTCCCTCCAGTATTTTCCAAGTGTATATTATTTTATATCTCTCTCGTCTTTTTTCTAGCGAGTACATTTAGAAAGCTTTGAGATTCGATTCCTTACACACGTTTCTAAAGGCAGTTTTTATGTTGGCCAACCTAGCATATGCCGCTGATGATATCCTTTTGATGTGGACCTCTGGGGACAGTTTTGGTGTGATATCAACCCCCAGATCATTCTCTCTATTTGACTCTTGCAGGATTTCACCTCCCAGATGGTACCTTGCGTTTATCCTTCTGCTCCCTTCGCCTCATTTCATTTCTTTACACTTTCCTGAGTTGAGCTTTAGTAGCCATTTTCTAGACTATTCCTCCAGTTCGTCCAGGTCATCCTGTAGTCTCTGTCTATCTTCCTCTGTCTTGATTCTTCTCATAATTTTTGCATCATCAGCAAACATTGAGAGGAATGAGTCTATACCCTCTGGAAGATCGTTTACATATATTAGAAACAGGATGGGACTAAGTACAGAGCCCTGTGGGACTCCGCTGGTGACATCTCGATACTCTGATGTCTTCCCGCTCACAGTTACTCACTGTTGTTGTTGTTTCAGAGTTAGCTACTCAGAACGAAGTGTCCATGTAGCACGGGCTATGGTGAGCCCGTAAAGTTACTCGCTGTTTAGTTAGTCTTTTTTAGTTACTCGCTGTTTCCTGTTGCTTAGATACTCCCTTATCCACTGGAGCACCTTGCCTTTTACTCCTGCCTGTTGCTCCAACTTTTGTAACAGCCTTTTATGAGATACTGTGTCAAAGGCTTTTTGACAGTCCAAGTAAATGCAGTCTGCCTTCTCTTCTCTTTCTTGCCTAGTTTTTGTTGCTTGGTCATAGAACTCTATTAAACCTGTGAGGCACAATTTACCATCTCTGAACCCATGTTGGTGGTGTGTCACAAAACTATTTCATGTGTGTGTGTGTGTGTGTGTGTGTGTGTGTGTGTGTGTGTGTGTGTGTGTGTGTGTGTGTGTGTGAGAAATATATTTAGTAGATATAATAGAGGAAAAACAGATTGGTTAGAAAGGCGGGGTCCAAGAGCTAATAGCTCGATTCTGCAGACACAAATAGTAAATACTTAATTCTAAAAGTATTAAATGATTGTATATAAACATTAATTTACGTTCTGTGGTGACTAGGTTTTTTTCTAACAGTAGTAGGAAGGGTGTGGGCGCTGGGAACAGCTACCTGCTGGTAAACAAGCAACATGTGTTGCACAGCACCCCAAGGAAATGTAAAAAAAAAACTACATTAACTTTGTTTTAAAATTTCTGCCAAGAAGACACTTTACTGGGCAGCACCTCTCATCCTGTACAACATTCTCCAATAGGTGCCTGGTGGAGTGAGGGTCAGTGCCTGGTGGAGTGAGGGTCAGTGCCTGGTGGAGTGAGGGTCAGTGCCTGGTGGAGTGAGGGTCAGTGCCTGGTGGAGTGAGGGTTAGTGCCTGGTGGAGTGAGGGTCAGTGCCTGGTGGAGTGAGGGTCAGTGCCTGGTGGAGTGAGGGTCAGTGCCTGGTGGAGTGAGGGTCAGTGCCTGGAGTGAGGGTCAGTGCCTGGTGGAGTGAGGGTCAGTGCCTGGAGTGAGGGTCAGTGCCTGGTGGAGTGAGGGTCAGTGCCTGGTGGAGTGAGGGTCAGTGCCTGGAGTGAGGGTCAGTGCCTGGTGGAGTGAGGGTCAGTGCCTGGTGGAGTGAGGGTCAGTGCCTGGAGTGAGGGTCAGTGCCTGGTGGAGTGAGGGTCAGTGCCTGGTGGAGTGAGGGTCAGTGCCTGGTGGAGTGAGGGTCAATGCCTTGTGGAGTGAGAGTCAGTGCTCTTGGTGTGCACTACAGTGCCAGCTTTGATGACGTGGGAGATAATGTGATCAGTGCCGCCCAGCTGGTACACCAGGTGCTCCCATCTGAAAGGTCAGAGAAATGGTCAAGTCTGTGACCCTTAAAGCTGAACTGTGCCACATGCGAATATTACTGCCAAAATCAATCATAATTAAAATATAATTTACAGATAAAGCATAAATTTGATTGCAATCAAAACTAATAAAATGCTATTCTAATTTTATGATTGTGTCATTAAGCAATATGAAATAATTTATGTTAATTATTCCTTAATACATATGATTGAACTGGATGTCATCTTCATGGATCTGAGAGCTGGCAGCAATTGCAACCGGATTGTTAGATCATTTCCACCATACTCACGTTGCAAGTAGAAAGTTATTTATTTACTTCTCTAAATCTTATGCAATGTAAGTTGTGTGCTTTATTAGATTAAGTAGTGCATACAGATTCATGGAATTATTAGTAAACATCCAAATTGCACTTCCCTTTATTTACACGCACTCACCCCCCCCCCACACTCCCTTTTACTTATATACACACACGCACACACTCCCTCCAGGTACTTAATACTTCAGGTACAGTGGCCCAAGAGCTGCACCTCACTTCCCCGTATACACATATATCCAGATGTCTGCTACATATTACGGGCTCACCATAGCCCGTGCTACTGGAACTTCTTGTTCTGAGTAGCTGAATCTCAAACAAGAACAACAACTGCTACATAACGGGTCTGTGAGCTTACAGGGTTTAACATTGAGGAATCTCGACTTCACTATGCTGAAGAGATGGAAAAGAAGCGATGTAAATACAGCATATAAGATTGTTAGAGGTGCTGAGAAAGTAGAGAAGGACACGCATTTCAGCATGGGGAGGTGGAGAGCGCTGACGACAACTGCTCGGATGAGCCACAGGGATGTGTGAATTTAGTTCTTCAGTGTATGAGTAGTGAGCATGTGAAATGACCTAGAAGAGAAGGTTGTTAAAGTTAACTCCATATATAGTTTCAAGAGCCGGTATGAAAAGTATCAAGATGTAATACATTGTAATGTATTACATCTGTATGTATTGTAATTGGTAAGCATTGTAATACATAGATTCATAAGTGACTGAGAGGTAGAGTTTTCAGGAACTGATGCTCGCCCTACAAGCATATGTAGGTGATTACATAGCTGAGTATAATGAAAACTCACACATGAAATTTATTCAACTCCAGAAATGATCTGAGAAATAGCTACTGAATTTAACAACAGTAAGGTATGATAAACGGGAGAGAAGCGAGAAGAGCCCAAGAGCAGCACATGAGGAAGGTAAGACTGCTCAAGTGGTGAGAGAATATAATGTGGGAGTAGATATAACTCTAAATCAGTTATCGCGCGCATCCATTAGTAGAATAATATCGACATATGTAAAGTCGGCGAACGTCCAGATAGCCTTCATGAATCTACACAAGGATATTTCAGGCCCCTGAAAACAATAAACACGAGAGCAATATATGATTATGCATTCTCTGGATGCAGCCAAACTATTAGAAACACAAACAGAAATTCAAGTAAAGTCACAGAAATGCAAAAGTCTTAAGGCCATATTCAGAAACATCTGTGATTACTCCAGCTAAAGGTCACTATTCTTTTTACTGAGTTCCATTTCGTGTTTATTGTAAAATTGAAAAGTGTGAATGGCGGGAGTCTTTAGTTGGTGCTACCATTGTGGGTCCCGAGTTGTGTTCAGTAGAGGTCAAGACACATTTGTGTAGTACAAGACTAGAGACGGAGTAGAGTCGGCCAGTGGAGAGGTGCAGTTGAAACAAATTTTATGCACATATATAGAAAAATGATAAGCACGAGAATCTAGCTAGTGCATTACACGAGCGGTAAGCTGTAGAGGCAGGCCTCAGCTTGAGCAGTTCCACTCTAAAAGCACACATGTGACTTGCGAGGAGAGCAGTAAACATGCATGCGGCGTGACAGGTGCAAATTTGTACAATGATCTGGAAGAAGAAATAAATGAGGCAAGCTCCAAAATAGTTCCTTTGGTAAATAGACAAATGATAAGTGCGAGTCGCTAAAACTGATGACATACGACTGTGAAAGGCTGGTCCCAGGAGCTGAAGGTCAACCCTGAGGCACATTTAGGCGAGTACACACCAACATATTTACGCGCGCGCAGCACACAATACAACGAAGGCTGTATGTCCCCTGTATAAGTATGTCTCCATACGAAGCCCGAAACAAGACTTTAACAAAGGTTAGCGTACAGTACAAGACATACCACAAGGCGTCTCCTCCTCAGAGCATAATAATCCGGACATACCTGGGAGCGTCCACGATGACGAGGTCAGCCATCTTGCCGGGTTCTATGGAGCCGTGAGAATGGGCTTTACGGAGAGCGTGGGCGGCGTGCAGGGTGGCGGCGGTGAGTGCCTCCTTCAGCGTCATCCTCAGTATAACACAGGCCATGTGCATCACCACCGGCTACACACAACACACCACATTACCCTCTCTTGTCTTTCTTTCCAATATATGATTTAATTAATCTTAAAAAATTATATATATATATATATATATATATATATATATATATATATATATATATATATATATATATATATATATATATATATATATATATCGTAAGTTTGGGTTGGTAAAAATAGGAGCTGGCCAACAGACTAGTTTAGTTTGACTACAGAGGTAGTTTAATGTATCTTTATTTTCTTGTATGTTCTGGTATCATAATGCTTTTTTTTGAATTATTCATTAAAAAGTTTCCTGTCACGGCTTTTCTCTCGAGACTGATCCATGTATTGACCCTCACGTTATCAAGAATCTCTGCTTCTTACGCAGCCTACAGCTGTCCTGTGTTGGGGTGGGGGAGGGGGGGGGTGGACACCACAGTCCCCTACTAACTACACTTGGCAAGCCTTCAATACTTGGCTAAGGTTTCGGGTAGTACATCATGACTTTAATAAAATACTTGCATACTTTTTTGTGATAGTTCTCTAAGTTCTTGTATTAGAAAATACGACTTATTTTACTACAAATGTAAATTGCTTAGCTTAAAGATCATTGTAGTCCAATGCTTGAAATTATGTGATGCTAAAACCTTTCTCCTGCTAGCCCATAGGATACCCACAGAATATATTAATTAAAACTTTCTCCTGTTAGATAAGGTCCTCCTGGATTGACGATTATGTTAGTTTAATAAACTGTATATAGGCCGTTAACGTCTATGCCAACAAACGTTGTAACTAGATCAATAATATAACTTGGAAAGTTAAACTAATTTTGGAGATCAGATTCTGAGCCCGTGTCGTGCCTCTGAAACTTTTCCACTACTGATCACAGGATGTCCATGGGGTCTACTACTGATCACAGAAGTATGAGGGTAAACTTCCACTCATAAGATGGGTATAGGGTCCTCTACCACTCATAAGATGGGTATGGGTCTACTTCCACTCATAAGATGGGTATAGGGTCCACTACCACTCATAAGATGGGTATGGGTCTACTACCACTCATAAGATGGGTATGGGTCCACTACCACTCATAAGATGGGTATGGGTCCACTACCACTCATAAGATGGGTATGGGTCCACTACCACTCATAAGATGGGGTATAGGTTCCACTACCACTAACATGATGGATATGGGGTCCAGTGCTACTTACATGATGGGTATTGGGTCCACTACCACTTAAATAGTGGGAATGGGCTGCATAATCAATTAATTCAAGAGGATTCCCTGGAGTTACTGACCATGGATAAGCAGAAAGCGTTTGGGTTGAAGTCTGTGCCGAGGGCGATCGGGACGCCACCGTCTATCATAGCACGCGCGGGTGGAGGCTTGAGTCTGAGTATGTGGGCGGTGGTGGGGAGCAGGACGCCTACGGTGCCAGCCGTGGCCATGGCTGCTATACCTTCTTTAGATATTTCCTCCAGGTGGCTCATGGCTTCCGCGCCCAGAGATGCTCCCATCTGTAAGAGCGAATTGTATAATAATAATAATAATAAAACCCAAAGCATTGTATACTTGGTTCTGAAGAAAAAATAAATATTATTCATACCTCTGCGCCCTTCAAAGGATGGAGTTCGTCTGCATGGAAGTTTATCATAAGTCCCTCCTTCTGCCCAGCTTCTAAAATGCGTCTTGACTGGTCCACGTTGAACACTCCCTGCTCACAGAAAACGTCGATGCTATCAACCTGCAACTGAAGGGGAAACTAATGTCGGTCTGATGTTCCCTTAATTAATAATAATAATAATAATAATAATAATAATAATAATAATAATAATAATAATAATAATAATAATAATAATAATAATAATGCATTGTGTCGGGGGACAGGCAGCCAGAGTGTATTCATACACGTAAGTCTTATGTCGAACATAGGAATTAGGGAATATAGGAATGTGAGTGCTTCACTACGGGCTCACCATAGCCCGTGCTACTGGAACTTCTTGTTCTGAGTAGTTAACTCTAAAACAACAACAGTGTGAGTGCTCTGACCAGTTCAAGCCAGGTTTTGTAGACGTCTTCGTCGATAGCCCCATTTCAAACAGCTTCAACTGTGTAAGGCAGGTTCTGGTACACTGAGGTTACACTAATGGTTTTGATGGCGAGCTCAACACTGCAGAATGTGTTACACATATTAAGTGTTCTACAAGAACTTATTTTAAACTGTCCGCAAGGCGGAGAAAAAAAGTGTTAATAACAAAGTGACCGCTTCCGACACTAACCAGAATTAAGACAGAGCTCACCATATACTACAAGAGTAAGAAAACCGCCGACCTGTTCATGTAGAGCTCTCCCGACGCTAAATGAAACAACTTGAAAGAGACAAATATTATTTATTCCTTAACATGTCCACTTGGGGATTGTCAGCCCAACGATATCAATATATAGGCAAGACAACAACATCTTTTTCAAGATGCATAACAATGCACTAAGAGCAAGGATGACATAATTTCTATGCACAACCAAACCATCATCTGACCAGCAACACCAAACTAATTGACAGATAGAACTAATAATACAAAATTAAACATGGCCAAAGCACTTCATGTCAAACAGTCATCCAACTTTCAACATTTTACTATCCACGAGGCTAAGACAGAACACGCCACATACATCCAGTCGCTGACTTAACCTAACCAACAGCAGTATATACTAAAAACGCACAAACCTGAAACATTTTCCCCAAAGATAAGTAGACATTACCTCGCCAGCGTCCACGGCTGCCTTGACAGCCGGCAACTGGTCCTCTACCACCCGGCGTGTTGCTTCCTCTGCCGTCAGTTCCCTGGAATTAGTATCATTTCTTAAGATTACATTTTTTCTTATATTTCTTAGTTATCAACGTATACTTTACATAGTTATGACCAGTGACAATATGAAACCATGAGGCTCGCAGTCAGTGCGAAGTTTACGCCATACTTGGGCACGGAGTGAGCTCCGCAAAACGTGGAGGAGATGGTGAGGTTGGCCAGCGGGCGAGCCTTCTCCAGCACTCGAAGCATCTTCAGTTCAGTTTCCACATCGAGGCCGTAGCCGCTTTTGCACTCCACCAGAGTCGTACCTGCAGGAGGTACTGAGCTTATATCACTATTCACGAGAAGGTTACCGGGTCACTAGAGTCATGACCAGGACAGTCTATCTTATACACTCCGGTAACTACTGCTTTACTTTTTTCGTTTTGTGAAGCCCTACAATGTGGAGGTAAAATCATAACGCTTACGAACCATATAATAGCCACCGCCACTTTGTCAAATATAGACACATGCAACATAATTACCAGCAGAATTTTGTTGCACTCCGTATCCGAGAAGGTAATGGGCAGTTAGTGCCATCAGAAGAACATACAACAAGTATTTAATACACTATTGCTTTCTGCAAGAAATGTCTCGACCTGAACAGTCACGAGAGTAGTAATGCCTCACTCGACAAGCCAACACAATCATGTCTTACATGTGAGCTGCTACAATATATTGCATGTTGACAGGCAACATAAATTATGAGCATGATATCTAAGTTCAGAGGCAGTAATAAAGCAAGAAAAGAATCGCGCGTGAATAATTCTTGCAGCGATTTACGGTTATTATCTTAAGATTACAAAGCAACAATGAAAATTACACTATTTTATTATTAACAGATAAATCAGTTGTCTTGAAAATTACGACAAAATGACCAAATCAAAATATGATAACTTAAACTTGTATTAATATCTATAATTTGAAGATTACATTATATGTTAGCTACTGCTACTTTAGGGAACTATATAATAAATTGCACCGGATGTATATTATTGTTAGGTTAAATCTTTTACAAGTAAACTAGTTTACTGCCCCCCTCCCCCTCAAGACACCCAACTGAGATCCATTTTTCAGTTTCCGTTTGTTATCCGGGGCTTCAAGGACAGAACTAGCACAGACACAGCCAATGCTGCCTTTTCGACTTTCTAACAAAATATTGAATTTAATCAGTTCGTGATTTGTTGCACTAACGAGCATTTCGTTTGTTTCACAAGGAACAATGCACTAATGAACATGTAGCCGGCGGGCTGTGCCTGGCTGCGCAAGGTTACCTGCGCGGGTCATGCGCTGGAGGCGAGGCAAGAGGAGCTGCAGGAGCTGGTCCTCGGAGGCGGCTCGGGTGTGTTCCACCGTGAAGTTGATGCCGCCGCCCGCTGAGTGAACCTCCATGTAGCTGGCGCCGGCCAACTGATATCACATAACGAAAATAAATACATAAATTAGCAACAAGTACATGCATGAATTACCGGGAAAGAGGCTCTTGAACTCTTTCCCCCCCCCCACCCAACATTCACAACCCTTCCCCAGGTAGTGGGTTTGTTTAATGGTTTCCCATTGTCTGGGAAACGAAGCCTGCAATAATGATCACAAAGGTTCCCTTGGGCCAACCATTGATCTTTCCCGGGATGCAACCTCACAACAGTTGCCAACTCCGGGGACCTGTTTACTGCTAGATAAAAAAAAACAAGAGGCATCAGAAAATGTGCCCAACCGTCTCTATGACACGACCGTGGATATAACTCGGGATCCTTGGTGATGAACCGAGGATGTAGACCACTGCGATACAGGACTTCTTATTATGGGAGGCGACCTTAAGTGTTGTTTCCGGGGTTTAACACCCAACCACTTGAGCTGGACGGAAGAGCGACGGTCTCGCTTAGTGTAGGTCGGCGTTCAATCCCAACCGTCCAAGTGGTTGGGCACAATTCCTTCCCCCTGTCGGAAAAAACTGACACCATTTACTAACTTTCAATGCAATATGCAGTTAATATTGCTGCTGTTTTGTACTTACAAATCAACCCCCTAGAAACAGTGCTTTAATTAATCATAGAAAACGAGGCTCCAGTGGAATTTTCCCCAGAAGAAAACGGGGAATCATTGCCATGTAACCCTTAAATTCACCAGCTAATAATATTGGGAATTCTTAAACCATCAGTCTCTGGACTGTAAACGTCATAAAAACATTTCCCGTGAACCATCTTAATTATAAGTACTAATATAGATTAAATATAAACTCTCTTTCCACTTCTTGATAACACGCATCTGGAGAACAGCCAGTGCGGGAGTGAGAAAGAGCGGGAGTGGCCACTCTGACCCGGACAGTTCAAACGTCTCGTGTTGCCATTTCGATTATTTGTACCGAACAAGTTATTATCGAAGAGTTAGCTAGCACAAATTGTCACCGTCATTACCAGGGACAGGCATTGTATCCTTCCAGTATACGAAATGATTTATAGAAATCTATTCATTGTGTATATTTACTGTTATAATTATGCCATATATAAACAACAAGCTCAAGGGTGAGCAATAATTCAACCCTTTATTTCAGAATATTACAATATACATGTTAACAGAATAATTATGTGCAATAAATATTACTGTGAAATCTCATTGGCAGGTGAATTGAGAAGTGAAGTCATTATATGGAATCACTCAAAGACAGGAGACCACGTTACTGGCTGGCAACCCACTCGCTACAATAACAAAATGCTGAAGCCTTCTTATCATATAAGGCTTCCCATGTATTAATCATTTGTAGTTGTTGTTTCAACACATAGTTACATTGTAGTGAATGTCTACCAGTCGATAATTTCGATTGGTTGACAATATACATATAATATGACCCCCCAGTTTGTGTAGGAAACGAATTGTGGGAAATTACCATCATACAATCCACTTTAAATTCATACAGTCTGCTATCGAAACAAATAAATTAACGTAAGAAATAAATTACTATATAAATATAAATTATAAATTAAAAGTAAGTAATATGAATTGCTAAATAAATAAATCTCACGAGACAGTTTCCCTACAACCCCGTCCCATCCCAAATCCTTATCTTGACCCCTTCCAAGTGCTATATAGTCGTAATGGCTTGGTGCTTTCCCTTGACAATTCCCTCCCCCTCCCTCCGGGGTTCAACGTCCCCGCGGCCCGGTCTCTGTCCAGGTCTCCTGTTTGGTGGTTTGGCCGTCAGGCTGGTGCTCAAAGCCTGACGTATGAATCACAACCTGGTTGATCAGGTATCCTTTGGAGGTGTTTGTCTAGTTCCCTCTTGAACACCGTGAGAGGCCGGCCAGCTATGTGTAGCGGGAGAGTGGTGAAAAGTACAGCAGAGTCTGCGTGAGATGCCACAACTCATCATGGTAGTGCTTGCTTCTCGAGAGGCTAGAGATGAGAGTTTAATCCCACCCCATTACCATAATATCTTCTTAAAGACACATAACGTCAATGTGATTTCATTACGAAATTATACAGCAAATCATTTTACGGACAAGTACTGAGCCTGGTCCAGGAATTGGAACACTTTATAACTAATAATCTTTCTCGGGTCCAATGTGACGGCGTTATTTGTATTAATGTACATGGTTAACCCTACATGACCTCATCAGTTACAACCCCGCTCCTGTGCCAGGTAAGTTCACTATGGGCTCACCATAGCCCGTGCTACTTGGAAAGATTTGTTCCCAGTAGCTGAATTTAAAACACAACCCTACATAAAGCCGTGCTTATTCATGCTGCTGTCTTCCCGAAAGACGCCCACATAAACTCTTTCTTACAATGTAATTAAAAACATTTCTCATATATAAATCAAAATAAATGTATATTGGTTTTGTACATAGGCATCGGTCTCGTGGACAATTAATTGTATCTAGACTACACTCACAGCGGTGCGCTACACAATGCATGAATCAATTGCAAGTCATATTGAATTTCCTTTTATTCTTAAACATAGATTATGACTTCAAGGCTGAAAAATGTTTTGAGCATCTGTGACCCGATTACCTTCCTCTGGTTAAGCGTTGCATGTTATTTGTACAGTATTTACTCAACTCATCCTCCAGCCCCAAGCAGTAATTTAAATACTGAATTTGTATGTACCAAGTTAGTGCATTTTTGTACTTATTCAACAGACAACCAATTGACAGGATGGGTCTTCCATACAGTATAATAAAACAAAAACAATCTGAAATATAAATTAATATTATATGAGAAAATCAGGAAGGATGAAGAGGATGCGAACCCAAGCATATTGATACATCACGTTAATATTATTTCTTTGTGCATTATTATACATTGTGAACTTATGTATAGTTAGGTCTGGGCTAGGTAAGGTGTTTTGGTTACGTTGACTTAGGGAGCGTTTACACTACAGGTGAAGGTGAACGAAGTGATTTCGCCTCGAATATGACTAGATGGACAGTAAGTCCAAAAACTGAGTTATGCAGAGTTTTTGTGTTCAGCATTTGATTTATACGTTAACAATATAAGTCAAATACTTATAGCCCTTTGTTTTGATAGTTTACAGCACACAGGTGAAGCATTTTTAGTGATGGACGTTGAACATCGAGAGTGAATCAGTTTAATTTAAGCAAAGCTTCGAACATATCTACTGGACCAACATGGGCAGTCCGTCTTCATAA
>WNGS01109635.1:17977769-17991781 GCA_020271785.1 Procambarus virginalis
CACTCTAAATGAAAACTTCCTAACATCTATATGACACATCTGAGTCCCAAGCTTTCATCCGTGTCCCCTTGTTCTATTGTTATTCATGGTATACATTTCCTCTGTTTCCACTTTGTCAATCCCCTCTAAGTATTTTATACGTCTGTATCATGTCCCTCCTCTCACTCCATTCTAACGACGTCAGGTTCAGTTCCTTCAGTCTGTCTTTGTACCTCGTCCCTCGCAGCTCTGGGACGAGTTCCGTTGCAAACTTCTGCACCTTTTTGAGCTTCCTTAAGTGTTTTTTAAGATGGGGACTCTACGATGGGGTGGCATAAGCTAAGACTGTTTCTCACATAGGTGGTATACAGTGATCTAATAGCTTCCTTATTCAAGATTCTTAAGGATATTCTGAATGCGGCTGACGTTATTATATGTATATGTTTATTATAATATATTATATATATATATTATATTATATTATATATATGAGTCTCTGGAGTTAGGTTTGGTGTTATGCCCACTCCCAGGTCTTTTTCTCTAGACGGTATAGGGAAGTAGATTCCCTTCATCGTATATGACTTTTCGGTCCCCATTTCCATCACCTTTCACTTGCTGGTGTTGAACTCTAGCATCCATTTCTCGTGGATTCTCTCTCATCCTGGAGAATCTTACAATCCTCATCTATCTCAACCCTCCTCATTAGTTTTGCATCATTTGCAAACATTAACATAAACATTGACTCCTGCAGTCAAGTCATTTTCATAAATGAGGAATAGAATGGGTCCCAGCACCGATCCTTGAGGCACCCGCTTGTTACTCTACGCCAGTCAGACAGTATGTCAAGGTGACACGTGTCAGCTACCAATCAATTAAACGTACTACACTATGTAAACGTAAGAAAGACGGTGGGTTTGGGATAGTGAATGTGTACGGTAAGGCATTGGCTATCTTATGTGCTATCTTTAGAAAGGAAATAATGTAAAGGAAGTGTAAATGTTTTAAGATATTATGTTTGTAAAATACGTGTTAGCTACTTGACACGTATGCAAGAGTATGCTGGACTTTGTCTTCATTTCACCTCATTTTTATTCTTGTAAAATTACTATTCTCTGGCAGATTTATAATGTTGAAGTTTTTTTTTAATGATGAATAGTAAACAAGAGTATGATGTTCTACTCCCAAATATAGTTCCTAGAGTACAGGAACTTTTTAGAGTAGAGGAATATGCAATTTTCAACTGGCGAGTAATATGGGCAAACCTTCATGTTAAATTTATTGCCGCAAAACACGTGAATTATTGTATCGCTATATTCATGAGACCCTCCCTACTAATAATAATAGTTGTTGATGTTGGGCATTAGGGTCAATAGGTGTGACCAATGTACTGAAATTAAGAATAATATGAATATATTTTATTTTTGTAAGCAGAAAGTTGTTCTTGTTGGATTACAGACACTCCTAAAGCTTTATATGGACCCAGCATTAGAGTGGATTAATGAGGCTTTTAATAATAAACTGACATAAAATGCAAGAAAATAAATATAATAATAATTATGCTACTTTCTGATTACATTTTTTGTGTGTGGATAGGCAGGCGAGAGGGTTACTCAGTAGTCAAAATATTTTAAGTTCTTGCGAGGCAGATTCAAGTATATAACGTTTGAGGTTTAAGGCTCTGGTTTTGCAGTATTTTCCTTGAAATTGAATATAACTTTTATATTGTATATTAATTGACAAAAAGTTGACACGTGTTGGATATGCGCTCCCCTTGACACGTGCGCATGTTGGGTATGAGCACGTGTCAAGGAGAGCGATACCAATCAAGCTGGCTGGGTTACGGGCTCACCATAGCCCGTGCTACTTGGAACTTTTTGTTCTGACTAGATGAATCTAAAACAACAACAGCTGGCTGGTAACCCCTGGTGGGCGAGGCTAGGCTAGTGCTGGTGATCCCTGGTGGGCGAGGCTAGGCTAGTGATGGTGATCCCTGGTGGGCGAGGCTAGGCCAGTGCTGGTGACCCCGTGGGGCGAGGCTAGGCTAGTGATGGTGACCCCTGGTGGGCGAGGCTAGGCTAGTGATGGTGACCCCTGGTGGGCGAGGCTAGCTAGTGCTGGTGACCCTGGGGGCGAGGCTAGGCTAGTGATGGTGACCCCTGGTGGTGCGACTAGGCTAGTGCTGGTGACTAGATGAATCTAAAACAACAACAGCTGGCTGGTGATCCCTGGTGGGCGAGGCTAGGCTAGTGATGGTGACCCCCGGTGGGCGAGGCTAGGCTAGTGATGGTGACCCCTGGTGGGCGAGGCTAGGCTAGTGATGGTGATCCCCGGTGGGCGAGGCTAGGCTAGTGATGGTGACCCCTGGTGGGCGAGGCTAGGCTAGTGATGGTGACCCCTGGTGGGCGAGGCTAGGCTAGTGATGGTGACCCCTGGTGGGCGAGGCTAGGCTAGCACCGTGCACATCACAATTCACTACCGCGTCACGCCCCCAAAACTGCTGCTAACGCGCCTGAACACACACACGAGCCAGCCATAAAGGCTCGCCACCCACCACAACACAACTCAATTCGCATTGCTTCATTAATAGACGAAAATGTGAGGACGGAGCGTTTTATTCGGCACCAGCGACTCTGGAGAAGAAAGCTTCGGCACGTTTATATTTCCGCTTGTATCAACAGACTACAGTGTGGGAAGGCCATACAGGATGGTCTGCTGTACAGAGGCAGGTAGAGAGAAGGCACTGGGAAGAAGCCGATATATTTTTAAATTACAGAGCTTTATTCGTAACATTTATCGTTAACACTTTTGAGGACATCCAAAAGAGGTTCTCAAAAAGGTTGGAACCTGTATGTTCCTTTGAAGGTTGGAATCTGAATGTTATTTGAAGGTTAGAACTTGAATGTTCATACCGTCACTTTTTGTTGTTGTTGTTGTTGCGCTAAAGGGGTGTAGTACAAAAAAAAATAAAAGTTATTTTTCGCGCTAGGCTAAGCACAATGTCCCGGCAAATTGAGCTTCTAATATTGTTGGTGGTAAGTAAGAGAAGGGCAGAAAGTGCTCACAACTTACGCAAAGCGTCTGTACCGTAAATGGTAGAGACAACACACTGGACAGATGACCTTGAGGTGGCAACATGAGGGAAGTTCCACACAGTAAACGCCGGATAAAAGTCCTTTGTATTTTATCCATGTAAAGAGGCTGCGGAGACTGCGATTTTCTGTTAGCATCTTCTGCTCGACAGAATTATCTTGACCAACCATGTACATCAATAACACGTACCATGATCACGCTACAAATAGAAATACGCCAAAAATAACTCCCTCTATGCGAACACACTAATGTGATCCATCACCCATAGATCTAAAGTTTGTTCAAACTCGAAATACTCTATAGTTAGTTCCGACATAATAGATCATCCATACCAGTGATGGACAACTTAAACAGCCTCCCGGAGGCACAGTTAGACAGCCTCCCACTCGAACAGTTAATAACTCTCACTTGTGTGGAGAAAAATCACATTGGTCTTGAGGTAACGTAAGACTTCAAGAAGTTAATTAGCAAAAGTACTTTTTGGAATCTATGTTCTTGACGTCAGGCAAGTCTGGGCGGAACAGTTTCCAGCTAGAGCGGTCCTCAGCTGCAGGAGACTCACTTAACGCAGGAAAATGAGGCTCCGTAAAAAGTATGTGGCAGGAGGTGCCGGCGGCAACAGCAGGCCGTCACCAGCTCCAGCACATGCTGACAATTTCCGTGAAATGCAACGCTTTGCTGGATTCAACAAGAACATGGAGTTTCCTTTTACTCTAATATAATGATTTCTTACTACATCGTAAAGGGCCATCTCCAGGGAGACGCTATTATCCAGCAAGGTTATCTTCATAAAAACACAAAAATACACGCAAAATGGGAAAGAGCCACTAGTACACAGCAGCTATAAATAAAACACAAAGACATCAATGATCAGTTGTTTGCTTCTAGTGCGTCACTCCCTGCCATTCTCATTCATTACCTTGCAGGAGCGGTAGCCCAGTAATGGGAAGAGCCTCAATCCCCAGCGGTAAGCGGTACACCGCGCCGCACAAACGACCATGGTCTACTATCAAATATTAATGATGAGAGGTCCAACATGACAGAGGCGGCACGCACACCCATGGTCAACTACCCTTTACAGCCTCGTAGGGGACCACCACATTACGCCACCTGGCCACTTGAGGTGACTGCAACGACTCTCTCTCCTAATAAGTACTGCCAACGGGGTAATATCAGCTTGGTAATACAAGTTAACCGTAGGCCTACACAACGATATCCAGGTTAGCAATTGTTACAAATGTTCGAATCCATTCAATAAACATTCGTATACAAAACCACACCAACCTACCAAAACTTAATAACAAACACAATTTGTTTGCTTAACAAACCTTCTGGTATTCTATGATAAAATAACACGAATAAGGCAGGAGAGAAGGATGGACAGACTGCATATTTCTGGACTGCCAAAAAAGCCTTTGATACAGTACCGCACAGGAGACTGCTATTCAAACTTGAGAGGCCGACGGGAGTAATCTTCAAGGCCCTAGCATGGGTAAGGAACTATCTAACAGGAAGGAACCAGAGAGTAACGATAAGGGGGAGAGAAGTCGGACTGGAGAACAATAATGAGTGGAGTACCTCAAGGACCTCAAGGACCATTCCTATTTCTAATATACGTAAATGACATGTTTACAGGAGTAGAGTCCTATATGTTGATGTTCGCGGATGACACAAAATTAATGAGAAGAGCTGCGACAGATGAGGATTGTAGAATCATCCAAGAGGATTTGAACATATTGCAGAGATGGTCAGGGAAATGACTACTAGAGTTCAACACGAGCAACTGTAAAGTTATGGAAATAGGATTAAATGATAGGAGACCAAAGGGACAGTACACAATGAAGGGAAACTACCTACCTGTGACTATTCGAGAAAGAGACCTGGGAGTGGACCTAACACCTAATATAACTCTTGAGGAACATATAAATAGGATAACGACAGCAGCGTACTCTGGCAAAAGTTAAAACATCATTCAGAACCCTAAGTGAGGAGTCTTTTAGGGCGCTTTACACTGCCTACGTGAGACCAGTCTTAGAGTATGCCGCGCCATCATGGAGTCCCCCACCTGAAGAAACACACAAGGAAACTAGAAAAGTTCATTAGATTGCGACGAGGCTCGTCCCAGAGTTACGAGGGATAGGGTATGAAGAGGGCCAGAAGGAACGGAACATGACGACACTAGAAAAAAAAGAAGGGAGAGGGGGGATATGATAGAAACATAAAATACTCAGGGGAACTGACAGTGAAAATAGACGAAATGTTCACACGGAATACTAACAGAACGAGGGGACATGGGTAGAAGCTGAAAACTCAGATGAGTCAGAGATGTTAGGATGTTTTCTTTTAGCGTGATAGTGGGAAAATGGAATGAACTTAAGGAGCAGGTTGTGAAAGCAAATTCTATTCATAATTTTAAGACTAGATATGATAGGGGAAATAGGACCGGAGTCATTGCTGTAAACAACCGGTAGCTAGAAAGGCTAGAGTGAATGAGTGAATGCTCAATCATGGAGGCACCAACAGGTCAGTACCAATAGGTGAGCACATGCACACACTAATAAATATATAACAAGTAAATCCTTCACTTAACTTTCTTCTAGGTACAGGCACAACAATTTAAAACAAATTGCAGGTTCAAAAAAATGAAGAATGACAGGAGGTAAGGTGAGGAACAAACTAGATGGGGAAGTCCTCGATGGCAATTCGATAGCTTTAAATGTAAATATGATAAGAACACGAGTGAAGAGTGTCATTGCATTAAAGTAATGATGCAGGCAGGGGTGTAAGAGCAGATGCTCGACCCTGCAGAGAACGAAGGCAGTTGATGAGTATCACCTTCCCACTCCGGAAACCTCGCGAGGGATCCACCAATACTCACCTTGGTTGAATACACACACACACACACACCAAGCTCACTGTTACCCTGCCATGCTGTGGGGGCTCGAAGTCCAGCCCTCCAAGTCTTACTGTGATAATAAAGAGGCATCTGTACGCATTTATAAGTAACAAGGCACACCTCCCCAAGCTGGCTTAATGTAACAGTGAGATCACTCGAGCTTCTTAACAGTGAGAGCTTTCAAGTGAACAGTGGCCCTCAGGCTCAATTGAATTCCTGGGTAAACACAATCTGCAACACTCAAATGTGTAGGCGAGGGATATCAGCCATTGAATATCATTCTCGCCCAGACAACTCCTGAGTCACCTGACGCATCACGTTAATGTTCTCACCAGGTCTATATTTAGTAGACGCGCTGTTTATTAACAGTAGTGGCTAAAATAGCACACTTTGCCACCTCTCACCATCCTTTTTGTATCTGTTACTGCTACAACTCCAGACAGATTTATAAACTAAATGGTGTGTGTTAAACTCAAAAGTTATATAATATATATATATATATATATATATATATATATATATATATATATATATATATATATATATATTGCAGCTGATATACCAGACATATTTTACTGGCGTCGATTTTTAAGTCTCACGTTATTGTAAACATTATGGAACCTGATGTTCCTAAAATGTCAGATGAATTCATCAATGTGATATATGAACATTTTATAATATAACATATACATTATATGTATGTTGTACCTAGTAGCCAGAACATCGTACTTGGCTTACTATGCAAGACCCGATTTGCCAAATAGGCCAAGTTTTCCTGAATTTACATATATTAACAAATTTTTTCTTATGGAATGATAAATCTGTTCATTTCATTATGTATAAGTTAATTGATTGAAATTTGAGTTAAAACTAACGTAGATATATGACCGAACCTAACCAACCCTACCTAACCTAACCTAACCTAACCTAACCTAACCAACCCTACCTAACCTAACCTAATCTATCTTAACCTAACCTAAACTAAAACAACTAAGTCACTAATTTATGGTCTTAATATAAAATAATAATAATTCAAATAAACTACTTGGAAAAAAATTATTAAAAATAAAGAAAATCACTCGGCCTACTAGGCAAATCGGGCCTTGCATAGTAAGCCGAGAAGTGCGTTCTGGCTACTAGGTACGACATTATATATATATATATATATATATATATATATATATATATATATATATATATATATATATATGACAAATGTGTTTAAGGAAAGAATAAAGACGAGAATAAGAGTGGGGGGGGGGGAAGAAATGTGTAGACAGTCTGGAGTGGCGTGTTTGAGGAGAAAGAAATAAAATCCTCCCCAGTCAACACAACCCCCACACGACCTCGGCCAATTCCCCCCCCCCCCCCCCCGACCTACTATTGCAGTAACCAATTTGTAATTTTAGGTAATTTTAAGTTATTATAGTTGTGGCGCAACACTACTCTGCCATTACGTAATTATCTTTACCATAAACAATAAGTGTGCCACATTTGCTTGGTCATTCTCAACAGTCATTCGTAATAGCATACAAATACAGCTACACACACACACACACACAATTCTCAGGGGAATTGACAGGGTAGACAAGGATGGATTATTTAACACGGATGGTACACGCATTAGGGACACAGGTGGATGCTGAGTCCCAAATGAGCCACAAAGACATTAGAAAGAACTTTTTCAGTGTCAGAGTAGTTAACAGGTGGAATGCATTAGGCAGTGGTGTGGTGGAGGTTAACTCCATACACAGTTTCAAATGAAGATATGATAGAGCCCAGACACCTAACTTATTGGGATCGTCTCAAAGCTCTACAAATGTACTCTCTAGAAAGGAGACGAGAGAGATACCAAATTATATACACATCGAAAATACAGGAGGGCCAGGTCCCAAATCTACATAGTAAAATAACAACGTACTAGAGTGAACGATATGGAAGAAAATGCAGAATAGAACCAGTGAAGAACAGAGGTGCCATAGTCACAATCAGAAACACTGTATAAACATCAGAGGTCCGCGGTTGTTCAACGTTCTCCCAGCGACTATAAGAAATATTGCCGGAACAACCGTGGACATCTTCAAGAGAAAACTGGACTGTTTTCTAAGAGAATTGCCGGACCAACCGTGTTGTGGTGGGTATGTGGGCCTGCGGGCCGCTCCAAGCAACAGCCTGGTGGACCAAACTCTCACAAGTCAAGCCTGGCCTCGGGCCGGGCTTAGGGAGAAGAAGAACTCCCAGAACCCCATTAAGCAGGTATCAAGCATGGTATAGAATTGTTCCTCTCGGTGTTTGCTGATGATGCAAAAATTATGAGGAGGATTAAAACAGAGAATGATAGTAGGAGGCTGCAAGATGACCTAGACAAGACTGAATGAATAGTGCAACAAATGGCTACT
The DNA here is from genome assembly GCA_020271785.1 of Procambarus virginalis. Taxonomy (NCBI): domain Eukaryota; kingdom Metazoa; phylum Arthropoda; class Malacostraca; order Decapoda; family Cambaridae; genus Procambarus; species Procambarus virginalis. The sequence continues at coordinate 17,986,134 of WNGS01109635.1, forward strand.
AAAGTTCAACCCGAGTAAATGCAAGATAATGAAACTAGGCGGTGGAAACAGGAGGCCAGACACAGGATACCGAATGGGAGATGAAGTACTTCATGAAACGGACAGAGAGAAAGATCTTTGAGTTGATATCACACCTGTCTCCTGAAGCCCACATAAGAATTACATCTGCGGCATATGCGAGGCTGGCTAACATCAGAACAGCGTTCAGGAACCTGTGTAAGGAATCATTCAGAATCTTGTACACCGCATTATGTAAGACCAATCCTGGAGTATGCGGCCCCAGCATGGAGCCCGTACCTTGTCACGCACAAGACAAAGCTGGAAAAAGATTAGAGGTATGCCACTAGGCTAGTCCCAGAACTAAGAGGCATGAGTTACGCGGAAAGGCTGCGTGAGATGCACCTCACGACACTGGAAGACAGAAGAGTAAGGGGAGACATGATCATTACTTACAAAATTCTCCGATGAATTGACAGGGTATATGAGGATAAACTTTTAACACGGGTGGTACCCGAACAAGGGGACACAGGTAATGACCCAAATGAGCCACAAGGACGTTAGAAAGAACTTTTTCAGTGTCAGAGTAGTTAACAGGTGGAATGCATTAGGCAGTGATGTGGTGGAGGCTGACTCCATACACAGTTTCAAATGTAGATATGATAGAGCCCAGTAGGCCCAGGAATCTGTACACCAGTTGATTAACGGTTGAGGCGGGACCAAAGAGCCAGAGCTCAACCCCCCGCAAGCACAACTAGTTGAGTGTACACACACGGAAATGACTCACCGGCGCACAATGGTCATCCTCCCGAGGAGTCCAAGGTGAAGGTCCCATCCAGCACGTCAACACCGGCAAGGAACGCGGACACAAGTCTCATTACACCTAGTACATGTAAACACACTCTACATCTCTCATTGATATACAATAGCAATTCTCTCTAACATTCAAACCAGCATTACCAAATCTCTATGAAGACACACTGTACTACTAATAAACTGTTCTCCTCAGCGCTCATGTGCACATGTACACGCAGGCAGGCGCAGGCACACACACGCGCACGCACGCACGCACGCACACACACGCACGCACGCACGCACACACACACACACACACACACACACACACACACACACACACACACACACACACAGAAAGATACCAGAATGCCAGGAATGAATATGTCAGGATGAGAAGAGAGGCGGAAAGACAATACGAAAACGACATCGCAAGCAAGGCAAAGACTCAGCCTAAATTGCTGCATAGCCACATCAGGAGAAAAACAACAGTAAAGGAACAGGTTATGAAATTAAGGATAGGGGCAGAAGGATTCACTACAAACGACAAGGAAGTATGTGAGGAACTGAATAAGAAATTCCAAGAGGTCTTCACCCTAGAACAAGGAGAAATCCCAGAGTTAAGAGAGGGGATAGCTAGCCAGGAACCACTGGAAGAGTTTGAGATTACAAGCGGGGAAGTAAGAAAGTGTTTACTAGAGTTGGATGTGACAAAGGCTATAGGCCCAGATGGAATCTCTCCTTGGATACTTAAGGAAGGAGCAGAAGAACTGTGCCTACCACTCTCCATAGTGTATAACAAATCTCTGGCAACAGGGGAACTGCCAGAAATTTGGAAAGCAGCTAATGTAGTCCCGATATACAAGAAAGGGGATAGACAGGAGGCACTGAATTACAGGCCAGTGTCCCTAACCTGCATACCATGCAAGCTGATGGAGAAGATTGTGCGAAGAAAGCTAGTGGAGCACCTGGAGCGAAAGAACTTTGTAACACAGCACCAACATGGATTCAGGGATGGCAGGTCCTGCCTCACAGGGTTACTTGAATTCTACGACCAGGCAACAAAAATAAGGCAAGAAAGAGAAGGGTGGGCAGACTGCATATTTTTGGATTGTCAGAAAGCCTTTGATACAGTGCCACACAAGAGGCTAGTGAAAAAGCTGGAGATGCAGGCTGGAGTGAAAGGGAAGGTACTCCGTTGGATACAGGAGTACCTAAGCAACAGGAGACAAAGAGTCAGTGTGAGGGGTGAGGTCTCAGATTGGCGAGACGTTACAAGTGGAGTCCCGCAGGGGTCAGTCCTTGGACCTATACTGTTTCTGATATATGTAAATGATCTCCCAGAGGGTATAGAATCGTTTCTCTCAATGTTTGCCGATGATGCAAAAATTATGAGGAGGATTGAAACTGAGGACGATAGTAGGAGGCTACAAGACGACCTAGACAGACTGAGTGAATGGTCCAACAAATGGCTGTTGAAGTTCAACCCGAGTAAATGCAAAGTAATGAAACTAGGCAGTGGAAACAGGAGGCCAGACACAGGATACAGAATAGGAGATGAAGTACTTAATGAAACGGACAGAGAGAAAGATCTAGGAGTTGATATCACACCAAACCTGTCTCCTGAAGCCCACATAAAAAGGATAACATCTGCGGCATATGCGAGGCTGGCTAACATCAGAACAGCGTTCAGGAACCTGTGTAAGGAATCATTCAGAATCTTGTACACCACATATGTAAGACCAATCCTGGAGTATGCAGCCCCAGCATGGAGCCCGTACCTTGTCAAGCACAAGACGAAGCTGGAAAAAGTCCAAAGGTATGCCACTAGACTAGTCCCAGAACTAAGAGGCATGAGTTACGAGGAAAGGCTGCGGGAAATGCACCTTACGACACTGGAAGACAGAAGAGTAAGGGGAGATATGATCACAACCTACAAAATCCTCAGAGGAATCGACCGGGTAGACAAGGACAAACTATTCAACACTGGGGGGACGCGAACAAGGGGACACAGGTGGAAACTGAGTACCCACATGAGCCACAGAGACGTTAGAAGGAACTTTTTCAGTGTCAGAGTAGTTAACGGATGGAATGCATTAGGCAGTGATGTGGTGGAGGCTGACTCCATACACAGTTTCAAGGGTAGATATGATAGAGCCCAGTAGGCTCGGGAATCTGTACACCGGTTGATTGACAGTTGAGAGGCGGGACCAAAGAGCCAAAGCTCAACCCCCGCAAGCACAAATAGGTGAGTACAAATAGGTGAGTACACACCAAGAGTCCTTGGTACCATACCGCGGCAGAACCGGAGCCTCCAGCATCATCAGCTGCACGAAACACAAATTTTCTTCAACTTGTCCAAATCCTCTAAACCTCTAAAGGTTTATTTTTATTTTGTTGCTATTAACGTTAATTATTTTACTAACAACAAAACAGACTCTACTAAAAACAAATAATTTTACCAATTACGTTTTTGATGAACTACGTAACAAATCATAAGTAATGATAAACTCTCCCATTTGAAGCTTGGAAACCTACATTTGCTGGTATACCTGGAGTGGGTTCTGGGCAATCTACTCCCGAAGCCCTGCCAGTGGCCAGGCTTGACTTTTGGTAACTTGGTCCAACAGGATAGTGCCTGGAGCGGATTCTGGCCTTCCAGTATCGTTCGTGCATTTATATTATGTGATACCTCTCTCGTGTAGATCTGTGTCTTGTACCCCGTATTTTGTTAAACTTCTTAATTTCTACCATACCTCCATACCTGGAATTTATCACTGTTGAAATTTTCCGTTGCCCAATCGAACACTTATCTATTTTGTAGTTTGTAGTATATTGCTTGTAGTTTTTCAGTGTCTTCTACATAAGTCATTTTCATGCTGATTTTATATCTGCAAAAGTGTGACACGAAGCTGTGACTTTTTTTTTTTTTGCCTATTTAAGAGAATATATGTCCAGTAGAGGACAGCATGGAGCCTCACAGAACTTTGCAGAGGAGATGGTCTGGGGTACTGGATGGACACAGGCTGGTCAGGGTCAGCCTAAGTTAAATTCTTTTAAGAAATATTAACATTTGTAGAGCCCCCGTCTGGTTGTCATGGAGTCAAGAGTGAAATGTTTTGTATGTTTTATATGGTTCTTTTTTCAGTGCTCTGTAGTAATAATTGTTTTGAGACCATAGAGTTGTTTCAATACTTACTAACACATCTTCTAAAAGAAGGGAAAGTGGAAAGTGAAGAAACCGGGCGAAGCCGGGTACCCTTTCTATATATAAAGGAGGATGGGGGGGGGGAGAGGTGAAAGAATGGAGGATAGGGAGATGGGGGTTTGGGGGAGAATGCAAAAAATGGATGAGATGTGAGGGAAGAGAGAGTTACAGCCCCCGCGCCTGTGTATTAGTAAATACACAGGAGTAAATTAGTAAATACGTAGTAAAGTCACTACGGGCTCACCATAGCCCGTGCTACCTGGAACTTTTGTCCCCAGTAGCTGAATCTTAAAACAACAACGGGGAAGAGGAGTAGAGGAAGAGGGGGAGGGGCGGGAGGGAACGAGGAGGAATGTGGGGAGACGAGGGGTGGGGGGGGGGGGAATAAGAGGGGCGTAATGGGTGGTTGGGGGGAAAGAGAGATAGTTATCTGGGCACCGCACGGTAACTCCCCGCCCCCACCCCCACCACCACCCTCAGTATCAGACATGAGAATGAGAAAAGGCAGTGATGCACAAGCGACTTGAGAATGGTCCAGGACGGACCGAAACGTCGTCGTCCCTTCAACTTCTAGTGTGTGGTCTGGTCAACATGCATGGACTGTACAGAAGAACATTTCACAGTCTTGATGTACTTAGCAACACCAATTCAGGCATACGTTTATTTTGGGGGGTTTCAATTAACTCACACGGGGATACTAGCTGGCCACAGCAATCGCCAGACGGTGGGTCAAACTGAGGCCCGCACATTAACGCCGCTTGCTGGCACATCATATAATGTAACATTACCGAGACATGCTGGAGGCGAAGTGGAGGAAAGAGGTAAGGAGCGTGCGGGGTCCCACCACGGGAGCTGACGAGCAATAATACATAGAGGGAGAAATAAACGATGCGAGGACAAAATTAAAAAAACAAAAAAAAACACACGAGAAGGCAGCATTGCTAGCTAGTTACGAGGGATGGAGACAGGTGGGAGGGACGGAGGAACAATGGATGGAAGTTGGAAATAAAGGCAGACAAAAATAAGAGGGGAGAAATGTGTGTATGAATGGGATTTGAATAGTAAATTCGTTACAATCAGTAGGCTAGCACTAATCAGGCTATGTAAATTGCATTCAATCTCTCCTAATTTTACTAAATACAAAACTTTTTTAACGATATATCCAAAAGTAATATTAGGAACGGTAGCTGTATCAGCCACATTTATACATTTAGGAAGGAAAAGGAAGGAAATTATCAGAGAAAGCGCCAAGCCATTACGACTATATAGCACTAGGAAGGGGTCAGGATAAGATTTGGGATGGGGACGGAGGGAAGGAATGGTGCCTAAACCACTTGAACTATAGGGGATTGAAAGCCGACCTGCATGAACGCTCTACCGTCCAGCTCAAGTGGTTGGGCTATACATTTAGAGGTGAAAAACTAGTTTCACTGCACTTTTATCTTCCGCGCATTTTAACTACCAAACCTAACCTAACCTAACCTAACCTAACTGACAACCTAACCCTGACCTAACCTAACCTACCTAACCTAACCTGACCTAACCATACAGTAGACGCGCAACACCCACAAGACGAAAGCCCAGGAGGAGTGCACCAGACGACCTGACAGCCACAAGATCCGGAGTTCACAGACACAGCTAGGAACAG
>WNGS01109635.1:18005538-18018119 GCA_020271785.1 Procambarus virginalis
ATGTTTCAACAAGCTTATCAAGCGTGATGCTCAACTCTAACTCTCTGCCCTTAATTTATCCGAGATGAGGGCGTGTTTGCCAGGTCTTCACGCTCACACGAAGCGCTTTGATGATATAAAAAAGTGTTGGGTGAAGCCCCGAAATCATTGCAAGGTAACTGCCAGCCCGCTCTCAACTCGGACGAGCGGAGCAACGCAAGAGAGGAGAGGACGCTACCTTACCTTACGGAGGTAGAGGTTTGACCAGCGTTTTCACATGAAAATGTTTAGTTACCCAATCACAGCTTCGGTGGTCTCTAGTTTTACCCACCATCTGTATCCTTCAAGTGATACTTATGCTAAGAAAAACAAAAGCCACTATAATCTTCCCGTCTCATCACTGTACACAGCAGTCTGGCCTGACTCGCCCTCGGCCGCTAGGCCACTTGATAACCTCAAACAATCTTAACCGTTGGAAAATACCATCTATCAGCACCACCAGATTGATTTTCTATGTCTATCAATACTCAATACCGCGAGAATGAGTTGCTCTATGCCATCAGTACCGCGAGAATGAGTTGCTCTATGCCATCAGTACCGCGAGAATGAGTTGCTCTATGCCATCAATACCGCGAGAATGAGTTGCTCTATGCCATCAATACCGCGAGAATGAGTTGCTCTATTCCATCAATACCGCGAGAATAAGTTGCACTATGCCATCAATACCGCGAGAATGAGTTGCACTATGCCATCAATACCGCGAGAATGAGTTGCACTATGCCATCAATACCGCGAGAATGAGTTGCACTATGCCATCAATACCGCGAGAATGAGTTGCTCTATGTCATCAGTGCCGCGAGACTAAACGAAACCAGTACAACCGAAGAGAAATGAGCTGGCCTCCAGAAATCAGGAATACGACAATGAGTCTTCCTAAGAACCATTCAAAACACTTCATTCATAAATGGCAGTACATTCTATATTGGAAACAGCTTACACACAGTACCTTACTTGACAGATTCAACAACAACAATATAGAAAGTTAACGTGTCATTACCCAGTTGTGTTACCAACTTAATGGTAAACCAATGGGTGGCAAGACTGAATACAAATGTCAAGATACATGGTACAACCAGGTATCAACCTAGGTATCAACCAGTATCAACCATAATGGCGAATATCGAATGAACTGACTGTGCTTCAAAAGAAAACTTAATTGATGACAACATTTTCAAGGGAACCGATCAACCAGACTGTGGCTCGCAAGTCCTGAATGCGATCAGCGCGTCTCAACAGCTTGGAGTTGACCAGATCAACCAAGAGACCTGAGTCAAGAGACCGGCCCCGCCGCGGGACATTGATCCACCTCAATCTGCACCAAGGAAGATATAAAAGTAAGGGAAAGCATTGAGTGAGTATTGCACAAACTAGAAAAAAAAGTTACATAGATTTCTTAACAATTTAATATTTATGCTGAAATATTGGAAAATGTTTGCATAAAGGCGAATGGCAAGCCCGCCAAAATAGCCTATAGGGGCAAAAAAAAATGACTTTTGTTGCGCTGTAACAAAGGTATGCTGCCCCGTAAACCCTATCCCACAACCCAAGGGTACTGGATATTGGACGTGCAATCAATAATAAAATTAAAGTGGTAAAACAAAACCATGTTGGTCGACACATCAAATGAAGGTTGTGTGTTGACTACAAGCGTGGCGACCAGCAGGTAGGCGGGCTCGGCTACTGAGCGACTATGCAGCAGGTACTCCGGCTGGTCCCTGCTGTTTCTCCTCTTTACTGGTGAGCCAACAAATACAAAGTCTGCTTTATTCTTGCTGGCAATCCTTCTATACAGTGGGTTCCTTCAGGCGAAATATTCCCTACTTCACTGGGGGGCAAAAAAACACCACCAAATGTGGCATGACAAATGAACACCGTTTGGTTGAAGCCTTGAACACATCAAGTGGAAATGTCAACTAGGGAGAATACAAGACAGCAATACCTCTTGACATGGCCAAAATACTGCCAGAGAACCCCAGGTATCGCACTGCGTTACTCAGGCATCACCGGCAAGCAGACTCAACAGACAGCAGACACAAGGAGCCAGGCGCACAAAAAGCATGCCCCGTTGCAAGTTGAGAGATGGGATTCAAAGAGCAGGCTCAACCCCCGAATGCACAACTAGGCGATTACACGCTCATGTCACACGAGAAGGCGTATAATAAACAAAAAAGAAAACAAGATGTTCATAATAATTAACAAGACAGCCATAAATCCAGCAGCTCCTGGGAACGATTGTACCCCAGAGCCCCATTAACCACACTACCAACCTTGCATACTCTTGAAAAGTGTGAAACGTCCACTTTTAACCACACTCGTCTACTACCTGCACCAGAAGCGCCCAGGAGAAGTAAGACCTTTCTCTCTCTCTCTCTCATATTACCCAGCGCTCCCTCCACCACACACACACCTTTTAACCTGGCGAGACTTGACTCTCCCCCTCTTGAGTAAATATTTATACGGGGACAACTTGCAATAGATGATGGGGTTCGGCACTCCCGGAGCACATAACACCGACGCCCTCCTCGAAATGAAGGCGAGGAAGAGGTGGCCATATCGGTGGCTGTTAGTCGAGGCAGCAGCGGCTATATAGGGGTGGCTTTATGTCTCCTCCCTCACGGCGATGGTAGGCTTGGAGGGGACACTCACACAGCTCCTAGAGGTCTACTCTCCTTCAGCGATCGAAGAAGTCCCCTCCCCCCACCCCACCTTCCCAGAGATATCTACACCATTCTTATGGCTCTCCCTCGCAGCGCAGCGCGTCCTCCTAAGGTTTCTCAAAGTCAAGAAACTGTCGTGCTAAAGTGCCCTCACCTAACCTACCAGAGGACGCAAAACAGAACACTGGACAGTATGTAAATTTTGCAGGCACTGCAGACATATTCACACAACCCGTTGAAACCCTGAGCCCACCGCTGGCTTGACCCAACACCGCGTGCTCCCCACTGTCGTAACTTGTAAACGCCCGTGCGAGGTGTAACTTATGTTTGATCGTAACCCTTCAAGCGAGGGCTGAGCCCTTCCCAGTGCTGCTGTAGTATACTGGGGGAGGGGGCGGGGGGGAGACACCTCACCTGGTGGTACTCACCTAGTTGTGATTGAGCATTGGCTCTTTGGTCCCGCCTCTCAACCGTCAATCTACAATCTACCTATTGTCTACCCGTTGTGTGCTCCGAGGATCAATGTCCCCAGAGCCCGATCTCTGACCAGGCCTCCGGTAGTCTGGTCAACCAGGTGTTGGATACAGCTGCTCGCAGCCTAACGTAACGTAACGCACCGATTGATTCATGAAGGTTAAGCCACCCAAGAGGTGGCACGGGCCCGTAGTGATAGATATTTTTGGAGTGAATGTGATTTTTGGTCGTGAATGCCCTAATGTGTAGAGGGAGATTAAGTACAAACAGTAGAGTGGTGGTGTGATGTAGTAATATGGGAATGGTGTGTTGTAGTAATGTGATGGTGCTGTAGATATTAGTGGTGAGGTGCAGTATTGGGGAATAGTGAAATGTAATATTGAGGTGTGGTGTACTGTGGCGGTGGTGTGGTGTACTGTGGGGGTGGTGTGGTGTACTGTGGGGGGTGGGGTGTGGTGTACTGTGGGGGGTGGGGTGTGGTGTACTGTGGGGGGTGGGGTGTGGTGTACTGTGGGGGGGGTAGTGGTGTGGTGTACTGTGGGGGGGTAGTGGTGTGGTGTACTGTGGGGGAGGTGGTGTGGTGCAGCATGTGTCTCCTAAGCACCCTCTCAATGACCTTTATAATTACGGGACGTTAATGCAAATGTTTGAAGAAGATTAAGCCACCCAAGCGTTGGCAACAGCATAAGTAGCGCGTAAGAGTGCAAGTGGTCTTTTGGCTTCTGTTTATTGATTAATTGTTGCCGACGGAGGCGGCTAGTATATTGTGCACCTCATACAGTTCCTGTGAGCGGAAGCGCAAAAGGATTAGAGGGCACAAAACGTCCGTATCAGACCTTTACGGTGATGATCACGCTAACAATTACATTTATCCTTCACACCTTATAATTACAATGTCAGCTAGTTACAGAGAATGTTTTGTTTCAAGAGCTATATATTTACAGTAGTCATATATATTAATGGTAGGTCTTATCGCTAATACATGTTTGAGCAATAGATTTGTTTCTTGTTCACTACTTGTTCTTAATCTCATATGTTCTTTATCTACTGGGAACAGAATATGGATACGGTGCAAGGATTTCAGGTATTTTATCCTTTGTAATAAGATAGGTTGCCATATCATACAGCGTGAGTTTAAATTTATTTCTAAAAGGCTCAATTTTACTAATCCAAGATATAGTGTTCGAGTGTGTGTTCCAGTATGGACACTAGAGTGTATATAGGAGGATCACCCTGAAGTCGTTGTATGCACGGAGAGTGGTTCAACGTCACCTTTACTTGGGGAAATGGCTCGAAACTGACTCATTTGTCATGAATACACACCCTGTCGAGCTCGTATACCGTACCTTCACAATCACACTCCTACACCCCACCTTCACAATCACACTCCTACACCCCACCTTCACAATCACACTCGTACACCCCACCTTCACAATCACACTCGTACACCCCACCTTCACAATCACACTCCAACACCCCACCTTCACAATCACACTCCTACACCCCACCTTCACAACAATTTCTGCTTTCACCCCACACTCCTTGTTTTGAGCTGATCTCCTAATTCCCCTTCACATTATTGTCCGCTGTCAACCGATCTGCAACCGTTTCTCTCTCTCTTATCTTCCCAGAAAGCCTCACTTGGACAAGAACAAAAACCAGATGTCTACAAAGTATTTATTACATGAAAATATACAGAAATTAAATAATACAACAGTGCAGCATAACAGAATCCTAAAAACTGGTAACACACATATATAATATCAGTTCTTCACCAAATAAACTGCACTAGGCTGCTGATCAATTCTCGCCCTCAGCCTCTGGCCTTCGCACTGCTTGTGGCTGGGTAACTTGCATATAAGAATATTTCCAACAATAGGTACTAACTTCCTCACCTCACCTCATGCCAAATGCATTCATGCACTCCCTCTAACATATCATGGTGTCCATGTAATTATCTGTTCTGCGTCCTGAGGCCCACCACTAAGAACATCTGTCTCTGGGTCCTCAACATCAGGTAGGTACTCCTGCCGTCTCTCCAATATTTGCTGCTACTTGAACTCCGACTCAATGCCTGTGAAGTTCCTCTATGCTGCTTCACCAACCAAAACGTGCAGCTCCACTACACTCGACGTTTCACTCTACCACGGAAGTTCCATTCCACACTTGAAGTTCTGTTCCGCACTTGAGTTCCACTCCACGTAACCTTCACCAGACAGGAAGCTCCACGAAATTCTTCCCACGTGAACCGCAGAAAATGATGATGATACGACACTTGTCCACTGGCGCTCCAAAATGGCGATACTCTTGGTCGTCCTCAAATCCTCTTGGACTGTCTAAATGCTTCTCACAGTCCCGACTTGAGTCTACAAAGTCACCTGGAAGGTTTCACGCAGAAACACCCACTCAATTTCATCCACTCAAAGGATATATCACAGTAGGGTCCACACAGGACACGATCACCATGTAGGCTTCAGGTCGCCCCTAATATCGTTCACTATCACAGAGAAAAGTCGTACGTCGTCCTCGGCAGCGTCTTCACCAGTTGTACACTGTAGCCTTCACTCCAACACGTAAACCAAAAGCTATAATCTTCCAGGAGGCACCGACGTACGTCTATCCCTGACGAATCTCGCAATTCAAGTGTTCCTTTACGACCTTCATAATATCGACATCATACTTTGTTTCATCTCTCTCTTCATTCTCTTTTAGTCATAATTCACTGACGTTTACTTAATTTACTTCCTTCTCCTGACTCTTAAATCCAGCCAGGTGGGTAGAATAACTCTCACAGAGTAGATCCATCTCACTAGGCTACTTGGGGTTCATAACATTACCCCCTTATTAAGTATGCTTATATATCTATGTATGTCTTTGGAGACAAGCACGTTATTACTTGATTGCAAACTATTTATTGCTAGTAGTGAGGAAAGGGAGTCAGAAATAATTAAGCTGTCTACTTCAGTGTTGTCAATAATTTCGAGTGTTACCAGTATCGCTACCAACTCAGCTTGCATTGTAGATGCCCAGTTACTAACTCTTATATTCCTTTTAATTGTGCTGCCATCAGGCTGATGAGCAATAACAGCACTTCCTGCCCTCCCTGTAGCTGTACTGAGTGATCCGTCAGTGTATATGGTCTGTGTGATGATGTTTTTAGTGTGTATATTGTGAATGTGTTCCAGGGTGCTTAGTTTAGCAGCAAGCTGATCATGAAGGTTTGTGAGTATTTTCTTAGTGGGGTATGCAGGCGTCAGGATGTCAAAGGTACTATCTACCAGGGTGGAAGGAAGTGCTATTTATTGCGTTGCTGCTTCCCGTGTAGTGTGGGGCCGTATCTGCGTATTTACGTCTCCGGAATCTCCAGATCCCCCCAAGCTTGTTCTGCCTATTGCACCAGGTGCTGGTGCTAGCAGTACTTTACCTGTTAGTATAAACACGGAGTTCCAGGAGTCAGGACCAGGGGCCGGGTGCAGAGGCATGCTCCCTATTTTCAACGTCGAATTCTTTAGTGAGGTTGTTATTTCATATGTGAGAGTTCTGGCACTTAAACCAGTTTCCCTTGAGAAGTTTGCTAATAAAGCGTTTATTTTTTTCTCGATTAATGTCCTTGTTAAAATTATATTAACAGAATAAAAATAGTCCTTTCCGTTGGTAATTTTTTTCTGCATATTACGTATACCAGTGATTGGACTTTGCTACTTTGCGATATGAACATTAATATTAACAGATAATTAACATTATCTGAGATAAGGATATATATAATGTCCTGATTATTTTTTAATTGTTCGTGAAGATGCCACTGTATCTGTGTATCTCCATTCCTAACTGACTGTACTTCAAGTCACCCATGAACAAATTAATCACGCTGTAGGTTTGCCAATCTGATCTCGCCAACCTTCTTTACACTACTAATAAGAACATAAGAACAAGGTAACTGCAGAAGGCCTATTGGCCCATACGAGGCAGCTCCTATTTATAACCACCAATCCCGCTCATATACATGTCCAACCCATGCTTGAAACAATCGAGGGACCCCACCTCCACAATGTTACGCGGCAATTGGTTCCACAATCAACAACCCTGTTACTAAGGGTATAATATAATAAGAATATTATAATCTCGACCACCATTTTGGTTGACATTTTAGCCGCTTCTTGGCATGCGTACCAAGACGAGACCTCATCCCTCACCTCCTCCCCCGACTACTTTATCTAACATACTGTTCGAGGTTAAGGGCGCAGACGCCAATCAATAGTGAAAACAAAAAGAACGGAAAATCACTAATATTTTTTACAAGACGACATAAGGAACACCGGGTGGCTTCACGGTCTACAAGGCCCGTCCAATATTACCCAGGATGAAGCAAAATTGCCCATTAAGTCTCAAAGGGAAAAAGACAGAAGCGAGGAACGGACGCTAACCAAATATCAATATGTATGCAAGTCGGGGATCCAGTAAAACTGAAACGAGTGGACATGCGAAGAAAAGGAAACATGAAAAGTCTAGAGAAGGATAATGCGAAAGAGGAGAAAGACTGTAGATGCGGAGGGAGAGTGAAAGATGAGGAACACGACACAGGCACATCAAAAAAATATAGAAAACCACTTCAGAGAGAGAGAGAGTAAACGGGATTGTCACGCCAGAACATGAAAGCAGTAAACAGGCTTTTGGAGGTACAACGCGAACAATCGCAAAAATTGGCAATAACGCATGGATAAAATTATTCAAAATAAAACATAGGAAAATAAAGACTATGAGAGGAAAAGCATAATAATTAGTTACGATGGACAAGGAAGATCTGACGACATTAACACTAAAAAATAATAGAGGGGAAAGCCATGCAAATACTTAGGCAGTATGAAGACTAAGGAGACGCAGAGCCAGGGCCCGGACACTTTTTACTTTCTGGCTGGCAAATGTGACTTGGCTAATGGAAGCCTCGGGAAGTGAGGCATGGAGAGGGGGGGGGCTGTATGCATGGGGGGGGGGGGTGTACTCACCTTGTTGTGCTTACGTGAGTTGAGCTTTGGCCCACTTTTCAACTGGCAATCAACATCAACCGGTGTACAGATTCTTGAGCCCGCTGGGCTCAAGAATCAAATCTACATTTGAAACTGTGTATGGAGTCTAACCTCCACCACATCTTGGCTTGATGTATTCCATTTGTCAACTTCTCTGATAGTGAAGACATTCTTTCTAATGTGTCTGTGGCTCATTTGAGTACTAAGTTTCTACCTGTGTTCCCTTGTTCGTGTTTCACCCGTGCTAAATAGTTTTTCTTTATCCACCCCTGTCAATTCCCCAGAGAATTTGGTCCATTTTTGTTAGAATTTTGAGAATTTTGTGTGTATTTACTGTAAGTCTGCAGAATCGAGCTATTAAGCTCATGGATCCCCCTTTTCTAGCCAATCTATTTTTCTTCTCTTATATCTATTGATTATATTTATCTCACATCCGCACACACACATCCCCAGGAAGTGTAACACCATAAAGGTGTTTGTATTATATTAAACAACATGAGTCGGTTACACAGGATATTTGGTGTCGCCAGACTGACAGCCATGATCAAATAAGAAATCACACCTAGGGAAGTTAATGACCACGAGTTGGACCAGGGGCTGAGCGAAGCGAGAACCGGACAGGACACGGGAGTTTCTTTCCCCTGATGCCCCTGTTACTAGCAGTAATAGGTACCTGGGAGTTAGTCAACTGTCACGGGCTGCTTCTGGGGGTTGAGGCCTGGTCGAGGACCGGGCCGCGGGGACACTAAGCCCCTAAATTATCTTACGATAAGATAGGTAGTCGGGTGTGTATTTCAAACAAGCAGCTGTTTAAGGCGTGGTAGGTAGATGGTCTGAGGCTATCTACTTGGTAGGCGGGGCTTAACTTCCGGTTCCCCCATAAATACCCAGGGAACTGGTCATTCAAGAAGCAGATGAGACACAGAGAGGACTGAAGACCGAGCAGGAGCGAGTAGATCGTGGCTCCAGCCGCCAGATTGGCCTTCCCTAGGCCAGGAGGAGGATTCTGCCATCAACTGTCCCCCCCCCCATTTCTATCCAACTTAGATTCAGAGACTTGGCGAGTTGAAATTTAAAATGACAAATTTGGTGTTTCCAACTTTAGGTGTTGTGTGATTTTCAGGGGCAGTCAGCTGTGGTGTCTTCAATGTCTGTTAGGTGACTCACTCTGTATATTACTATATTGGTGTCATTTAACATACAAACATATGAATGAATTATGAATTCCATAAGAGTGAAGCTCTTATGTTAATATTTAATAGATTAACTTATGCTTTTAGATTGTCTTTAATTTTGTTCCCTAAAATTTCTTATTTTGGAATTTCTTAAGGGATCTCACCTTGGATACTAAAAGAGTATGCAGAGGCACTTTGCTTGCCACTCTCCATAGTGTATAGTAAGTCACTGGAGAAGGGAGACCTACCAGAAATATGGAAGACGGCGAATGTGGTCCCAATATACAAAAGGGCGACAGGCAAGAGGCACTGAACTACAGGCCAGTGTCCATGACTTGTATACCATGCAAGGTGATGGAGAAGATCGTGAGAAAAAAACTGGTAACACATCTGGAGAGAAGAGACTCGTGATCAGGTGACAAAGATTAAGCAAGAAAGAGAGGGCTGGGCGGACTGCATTTTCTTGGATTGTTGGAAAGCCTTTGACACATTACCGCATAAGAGGCTGGTACATGAGCAGGAGAGACAGGCAGGTGTAGCTGGTAAGGTGCTCCAGTGGATAAGGGAGTACCTAAGCAATAGGAAGCAGAGAGTTACGGTGAGGGGTGAGACCTCCGATTGGCGTGAAATCACCAGTGGAGTCCCACAGGGCTCTGTACTCGGTCCTATCTTGCTTCTGATATATGTAAATGATCTCCCGGAGGGTTTCGGTTAATTTCTCTCAATGTTTGCGGACGATGCCAAAATTATGAGGATTAAAACAGAAGAGGACTGTTTGAGGCTTCAAGAAGACCTAGACAAGCTGAAGGAATGGTCGAACAAATGGTTGTTAGAGTTTAACCCAACCAAATGTAATGTAATGAAGATAGGTGTAGGGAGCAGGAGGTCAGATACAAGGTATCATCTGGGAGAGGAAATTCTTCAGGAGTCAGAGAAAGAAAAGACTTGGGGGTTGATATCACGCCAGACCTGTCTCCTGCAACACACATCAAGAGGATAACATCAGCGGCATATGCCAGGCTGGCCAACATACGAACGGCATTCAGAAACTTGTGTAAAGAATCATTCAGAACTTTGTATACCACATATGTCAGGCCAATGGATCACCATCCTGGAGTATGGATCACCATCCTGGAGTATGCAGCCCCAGCATGGAGTCCATATCTAGTCAAGGATAAGACTAAACTGGAAAAGGTTCAAAGGTTTGCCACCAGACTAGTACCCGAGCTGAGAGGTATGAGCTACGAGGAGAGACTACGAGAATTAAACCTCACTTCGCTGGAAGACAGAAGAGTTAGGGGGGACATGATCACCACATTCAAGATTCTGAAGGGAATTGATAGGGTAGATAAAGACAGGCTATTTAACACAAGGGGCACACGCACAAGAGGACACAGGTAGAAACTGAGTGCCCAAATGAGCCACAGAGATATTAGAAAGAACTTTTTTAGTGTCAGAGTGGTTGACAAATGGAATGCATTAGGAAGTAATGTGGTGGAGGCTGACTCCATACACAGTTTCAAATGTAGATATGATAGAGCCCAATAGGCTCAGGAACCTGTACACCTGTTGATTGACGGTTGAGAGGCGGGACCAAAGAGCCAGAGCTCAACCCCCGCAAGCACAACTAGGTGAGTACACACACACACACACACACACACACACACACACACACACACACACACACACACACACACACACACACACACACACACACACACTTTCAAAGCTTGCAACAAACTCATGAAAACTGCAAACTTTGTGAAAGCTAATGAAATTAAAAAAAATGCAGTCGAGTGTATTATTCTAGAGTATTACCCAGATGGCGCAAAATGGCCTCACGTGCGGAGGACAAGCCCGCCAGCTTAACAATGTTGGCTCGTGACACTGATCATCATCCGGGCATCACACCCACGTGACAGCAACAGCTCTACGCCGCCACTGTCCTCAGTCGCCCCCTCCAGCTGTCTCAATGGGAGCAAATCCCGGAGAGAGGCTACCAACCTTTCCCACTCATGTTCAGTATTACTGGTTAGGTTGTATTCAGTCCTCAGCGGTGTGTAACAACATCGTTACCCTTATGGATCACCTGCCCACTTCAGAGACTGAAATGACTCCTAGCAGATTTTTTAGTTTGAAGGTTGAATTAATACACGTGATTAAGTGCCCCTGTTATTTCAGCGAAGCTCACACGGCACCTCTGTCCTGCGTGACAGTGAATACCAACATTATCCTCACTTTAATAAGACTTTATCAAAATCCTCAGATTAGGCAAAATTGTAATTAATTTTGTCAATAAAGATGTTAATAATAATAAATTCCGTCACCACTGCCGCCTCACCCAATTTGACCAATGACATGTATGGTTTGTTGAGTCAAAAGCTCAATCAACCGGGTGTTTAGTGATGTTACGAAGCATCGCTAATCAGTGGGAGTGGCTAGAAGTGGCGCTCACTGAAGTTTGTACGGAGCCAATCAAGGATCGACTCGAAGGAGCACCAGTGAGGACCTAAGCTTGTTTACAAGTCGAAGATTTGCCAACTTGTCAAGTGTGTGACAATGATCGCAGCAACTTGTGTGACAAACATGAATGGGGACCTTGATGGCAACCTGAAAAGTTATCCTGTACCAATGCTAGTTAATGGTGTTAATTTATCATCGCGCAAGCATGAAAAAAACGGTGACCCAGATTCTCCGTGTCAAGACTTCACCGAATTCGTCAGTGCAAGAAAATAGTGAACCACTTCAGTCTAGCTAACTGTTTGTGTTCTTTGATTAGCCGGCTCCTCCAATCCTTACGTCAATTGCCTCTTGCACCTTTACAATAAATACAAAAATCAGATATAATACACATTCAAGGTGCGTTAGGCTCTGTTCCACAACACTCGCACCGATGCAAGGATGAGACTTGGGGATCAGTGTTGATCCACCAAGATCCGGCAAGTTCATGCAGAGATTTCAATACCCAACAAACCCAAATACGGACTCTCTTAAGGTCTCTTATTGTACTTATCTCCCGGTAGTTAATATTCCTCTCCTCCTCCTCTACCACCCCCCTTACTTCTTCCTTTACTCTCACCATTTCTTCAGTAATACTTAAATTCGATATTCTTTACATGGTGTAGTTTAGGCTACCCCTTAAAATTTATCTTGTGAGGTTCAATTCATCCTCGAAATTGCTGTAATAAAAACATGTAGGCTTATTCAAACAC
>WNGS01109635.1:18051942-18070189 GCA_020271785.1 Procambarus virginalis
CCAGACCTGTCTCCTGCAGCCCATATCAAGAGGATAACATCCCCAAGTCTTTTTCTTTCTCTGACTCTTGAAGTATTTCATCTCCCAGATGATACCTTGTATCTGGCCTCCTGCTCCCTACACCTATCTTCATTATATTACATTTGCTTGGTTAAACTCTAACACCATTTGTTTGACCATTCCTTCAGCTTGTCTAGGTCTTCTTGAAGCCTCAGCAGTCCTCTGTCTTAATCATTCTCATAATTTTGGCATCGTCCGCAAACATGAGAGAAATGATCATACCCTCTGGAGATCATTTACATATATCAGAAACAAGATAGGACCGAGTACAGAGCCCTGGGGGACTCACTGCCAGCCGTCCACACAGGCGGTCCGCTGGCGGGGCGGGACAGTCTGTCAACTACAGACCCACCCCCACTCTCGCTAGTCCACGGAGACTCAGACACTTGGTGAGTTGAACATTGAGGGACTTTGTCGTGTTCACTAACAGGTGTTGTGTGACGATCAGGGACAGTCGAGTTGTAGGGTTCTCGAATTCTTGGATGATGACTCACTTGAATATTACCATTTTAGTTGAATTGCTTAAATTGATACTTAGTATGTGAAATATAATTGAAAGTTATTATTTAAAGTGTGTTTAACTTGTCCCCTAGAGTTTTGAGTTGAGAGAAAGCCTCAGCGGTTACTGGTTTCATGATATTGAGTACATGATACAGATGGAACATACTAATATGACCTAAGGATAACATCTTTTCTAAATATTGAGATTAATGAGTATATGTTCAGAGTTGAAACATGGTAATAACCTCTATTGTGATACAGACAAGTTCCATTCCTTGTCTTGTATGTATATGATCTAGAATGGATGGTGGCAGCATTTTCTATTTTCTATCTTCTCATTTCTCCTTCTAGCATTTTATATTTTCTACTTCTATCTACTCTACTCTTCTACTTCTACTATCTACTTTCCTACTTCTACCTATCTACCCTTCTACCTCTTCTACTTCTCCTACTATACACATTTCTTTTCCCTCCCCGTTACACCCTCCCCCCACAGGGTGCTGCCCCCTCCCCCCAGCGTGCTGGCCCCCCACAGGGTGCTGGCCCCCCCTCCCCTCCCAGGGTGCTGCCCCCCTCCCCCACAGGGTGCTGCCCCCCCTCCCCCCACAGGGTGCTGCCACCCTCCCCCCACAGGGTGCTGCCCCCCTCCCCCCACAGGGTGCTGCCCCCCTCCCCACAGGTGCTGCCCCCCTCCCCCCACAGGGTGCTGCCCCCCTCCCCCCACAGGGTGCTGCCCCCCTCCCCCCACAGGGTGCTTCCCCCCTCCCCCCACAGGGTGCTGCCTCCCTCCCCCCACAGGGTGCTGCCCCCCTCCCCCACAGGCGGGGGGCTATAGAAGAAAAGCAAATGCAGATGTTGTATACACAGACTTTGCAAAGGCGTTCGACAAATGTGACCATGGGGTGATAGCTCACAAAATGAGGTCAATGGGAATAACTGGAAAAGTAGGACGCTGGATACTCAATTTCCTGTCGAACAGAACACAAAGAGTAACAGTCCATCAGATAAAATCGAGTCCAAGCGATGTTAAAAGCTCTGTACCTCAAGGTACAGTCCTTGCACCGCTACTGTTCCTTATTCTCATATCAGATATAGACAAAAATACAAGTCACAGCTTCGTGTCGTCCTTTGCAGATGACAGAATAATCAGCATGAAAATTACCTCTGCTGAAGACATTCAAAAATTACAAGCAGATGTCAACAAAGTTTTCGATTGGGCAGCAGAAAATAACATGATGTTTAACAGTGATAAATTTCAGGTACGGCAAAAATGAGGATCTGAAATATGATACAGGGTACAAAACACAATCGAATCTTTCCATAGTAGAAAATCAGCATGTCAAGGAGTTGGGAATAATGATGTCCGACGATCTAACGTTTAGGGAGCATAACCAAGCAAATATTGCGTCAGCCAGAAAAATGATCGGATGGATTACGAGAACTTTCAAACCCAGGGATCCCATCACAATGGTTGTACTCTTCAAGTCACTTGCGTTGTCCCGTCTTGATAAGTTAAAGATGTAGGAAAATGACCTTGGTAAATACTGGTTCTGTAACAAGATTGACCTCATTTCTTATGTTAATATGAAATCTTCGCTATAAAATGATCTTAGAAAATGGGAAACAGTATGGCAATACCTTATTGAGAAAAACGAGCTTATAATGGTTAACGCCATTGTACATTAGACTTGACAGAAGGCTGCCTTTTAATCCCCTTTGCTATAAATATTGAAAATGGGAATAAATGCACTATAACAGAAAACGAACTTATTCAGGGAAGATAAAGACTGGGTGACGTCATTGACCATTAGCAATGTCTGTGCAGGGTAACGAAATTGAAGTGCGACGGGAGCCGGCATTTTAATCCCCTTGAGCGAAATGGCAGGGAGTAGCAGGAGAATCTTGCTCTTCTCAAAGCTGTCACTCTTGAAACAATTGCCTCCTCCATCGAGGGTTTAAGATCTCATAAGCACTGTGTCTACACCGACGGCTCAGTCCAATCCTCTACTGGACGGACTGCAGCAGCATGTAGGTTTTATATAAATAATATTTGCACAAAGACTGTCAGTGTCAGGTTAAACAACTGGCTGACCTCCACACAAGCAGAACTAGCAGCATTACACTTAGCTACCAGTACATTAAAAAACATTGGAGGAGGAATAATATTCTGTGATTCAAAGTCTGCTCTTCAAGCAATCGAAAACTTCTCTTGGAAGATCGATAGCAAGAACCTCATACTCCCAATTATAAATGACCTAATTGATGCACAGAGTAAAGGGTCTCGAATTTCCTTTGTATGGATACCTTCACACGTAAATATAACCCATCATAATGAAACAGACATTGCAGCCAAATTAGCGTGTAACAAGTTTGAAGTTGACTTAGATCTAGGTATCCCCATCTCTGCTGTCAAAACTGTATTGATCCAAACATTCAGATCTGATAGGAAAGAACTTACTGACTCCCAACGACCTGAAAGTACTAGTATAAAAAGCTATGATTTGTTCAGATCTGAAACCTACATCTATGGGCAGCACAAAACGTCCACTAGACTGTGCGACACAGTGGTTGCAAGGATCAGGTTGGGTTACCGTTACCTGTGGCAGGTGGCTGCAGGTGACGGATCTCCCAATCCTGAGCACTCCAGTTGCAAACTCTGTGAGCAGGAACTACGGCACGATCTCCCGCACTACATCACTGAATGCCCAGTTATTAGACCTTTCAGACCAGTTGGCATGAGATACCTGGAGCTTTGCAATTACTTTATTCACTCTCGTATTCTTGAAGATATCCTCACAGTGTACCCAAAATTTGCCAGTGCAGGCTACTAAACATATGGCCCTGTATGACTAACCATCCTGCGAGATGGGGACCTTTATTACCACTGCTACCTTATTCAATCTTGTGTTGATGATATCCTCAAAATGCATCCGGAATCTGCCAGTGCAGACTGCTTATCACATGCCTCTGTATGACTAACCATCCTGTGTGATGGGGATTTTTTAGCATCAACTAGTTAGCTTTTTGACACACTGTACTCCACTTCATATAGTCTAGGGTAGCTGCACTAATGCAGATGTACCTAAGGAATTAAAAAAAAAAAAAAAGACACCTTTCCATTCCTATTGTTTGGAAAATATATAAGATGAAGGGAGAGAGATTGATAACTGATATGAAAACACCCAATGGACTAATGACCGGCAGGGGGGGGGGGGAATCCGAAAAAAACCTGTTCCATAGACCGACAGTCGAAAAAAAACCTGCTCCGTAGACCGGCAGTGGAAAATTTTAAAATTGCCGGTCTACGGAGCCTTCGCCACTACTTAGCCCGTGTGTGTATATATATATATATATATATATATATATATAATATATATATATATATATATATATATATATATATATATAATATATATATATATATATATATATATATATTATATAATGTCGTACCTAGTAGCCAGAACGCACTTCTCAGCCTATTATGCAAGGCCCGATTTGCCTAATAAGCCAAGTTTTCCTGAATTAATATATTTTCTCTAATTTTTTTCCTATGAAATGATAAAGCTACCCATTCATTATGTATGAGGTCAATTTTATTTTATTGGAGTTAAAATTAACGTAGATATATGACCGAACCTAACCAACCCTACCTAACCTAACCTAACCTATCTTTATGGGTTAGGTTAGGTTAGTTAGCCGAAAAAGTTAGGTTAGGTTAGGTAGGTTAGGTTGTCGAAAAAACATTAATTCATGAAAATTGGCTTATTAGGCAAATCGGGCCTTGCATAGTAGGCTGAGAAGTGCGTTCTGGCTACTAGGTACGACATATATATATATATATATATATATATATATATATATATATATATATATATATATATATATATAATATATATATATATATATATATATATAATCCAAAATGCAGTATCTTGCACCTTTAAGTAAAAGAAACTGTCAGGTTTTATACTCATAGTCTCCAGGTAATTAAAGTGACTCGCCAGGCTTTGTTATCCAGCTGGAAGAAGAAAAATTCTCACAGGTAAAAGGCCCTAAATTTTTTTGGCTGTATTGTTTAATTTTGAGGTGTATGAGAGACAATGGCAGGATTGTATGGAGATGTTAGTCTGAGTGAGGTGGTGGCGCGTGTGTGGGGCCCTTCACGGGTCATCGTTCCTTCCAGCCTTTGTTTACCACAATGACAGCAGTACTCCCACCAGCCAAGGAAACCTTTAATATCTACCGTCGGTGCCCTAGCCACGCCGCTACAGCCTCAAGGCCTCTGTCCTACTCGCCGTCCTTCCGTCATTGTGTCTGTCCTGCCCACCTTCCGTCTGTTCCTGCCCACCCTTCCGTCTGTTCCTGCCCACCCTTCCGTCTGTTCCTGCCCACCCTTCCGTCTGTTCCTGCCCACCTTCCGTCTGTTCCTGCCCACCCTTCCGTCTGTTCCTGCCCACCCTTCCGTCTGTTCCTGCCCACCCTTCCGTCTGTTCCTGCCCACCCTTCCGTCTGTTCCTGCGACACGGAAACTGTTTCCGTGTCGTTTCGTCTCTCATTCTGCCTTTCTATCCGTCTGCGAGTCCGAGTTTGTTGATCAATAACAAGATGTAATTGAATTGGATTCCAATTGTATGCAAATAAGTATATTGCAAATCTCGGATTTCGAATATGAGTAATTTCCGACCACATTCAAGGGATTTTTAGAGTTCTTTGAAAATTATATATTTTCTGATTTGGTGCGCTAGTTCCGCAATTTATTAAAATATTATCATACCTAAGTCAGATCAAGTATAAAGCTACTTTTCTTTTTTGATATTTGCGGGCTCAGTATTGCTACGTCCCCGGTTGGGGCCTTAGGCTAGTGGATGGTTGGGCAGACTATGTAGTAACTGAAACAGTATGGGCAGATATGGAAGGGTCCAACTGTTCATTTGTCGGTCCTGACTTGACGTTCGTTGACGCATAATTCTCGGCTGTGCGGACCAAACTCTCACAAGTCAAGCCTGGCCTCGGGCCGGGCTTTGGGAGTAGAAGAACTCCCACAACCCCATCAAGCAGAGATCTCTCAGTTTCCTCCCGACTTCCCACAGACGGTCATTGTTTACACCGCGCAAATGGGAAGATGCAAGAAAGTTTTTTTATATCTTCTTAGAATTTGTTACTCTGGAGTTTCCCGGAACAAAAGTGGAAATTATCAAGAGGAAGTTGGAAAAATTTCTGCAGGAAGTGCCGAGCCGCGGGCCGCTACAAGCAACAACCTTGCCGATCACGTTATTGTCTGACAAGCCTGGCTCCCGATCCAGCCCGGTCTCATCAGCGTTCCCAAAGTCAGGAAACTCGTACTAAAGCTTATCCTAACCTACCAGAGGACCCACGAACAGAAAACGGGACAGTATGTCAATTTCGCGAGCCGCTACCATTTCTAGTACGACAGTTTTTGGCCTTAGAGTATACGTCACTATGCGACCTGCTATTAAGAGGACGG
This sequence comes from Procambarus virginalis, assembly GCA_020271785.1. Classification (NCBI taxonomy): domain Eukaryota; kingdom Metazoa; phylum Arthropoda; class Malacostraca; order Decapoda; family Cambaridae; genus Procambarus; species Procambarus virginalis. The sequence continues at coordinate 18,057,992 of WNGS01109635.1, forward strand.
GTTGCCCGATCGGACTTTAAGAGCTGTGGTAACAGCCAAGCGATTTCATCTGGATTCGAGCCCTGACCAGGGAGGATTAACTGGGCGCCAATCCTTAACTTCTCGACCCTGTTCATCCAGCAGTAATAGGGGACCTGGTTGTAAACCAGTTCACAAGTCGTGTTCCAGGGAAAACCACTAGGGTAAGGCTTTCCGGGGAACTGTGAGAAGGTAGATATTTAAGTCTGCTAACAGCTAAGCCAGCATTCGTGTGTTCCTGTATCCACGTGTGCCGGACCAACCGGGCTGTGGTGGGTATGTGGGCCTGCGGGCCGCTCCAAGCAACAGCCTAGTGGACCAAACTCTTACAAGTCAAGCTGGCCTCGGGCCGGGCTTGGGGAGTAGAAGAACTCCCAGAACCCCATCAACCAGGTATCAACCAGGTGTGTGTATGAGAGAGAGAGAGAGAGAGAGAGAGAGAGGGAGGGAGGGAGGGAGGCAGGCAGGCAGGCAGGGTCTTCCTGAACAAGAACTCTACAAAAGAGATTATATAATATATAATATTATATATTAGATATATATATAATATTATATATCTATATATATAGATATAATATATATATATATATTATATATATATTTCGACAGGGAGGGAAAATGTAGAAGTGTGGATGTTCGGCAGTCTTCCTAATGGCTGGTGTCAATGCCTGTCACATTTACAAAAAAAAAAGACTGCTTGGCTGTTGTCTGTGGTAAAAGTAAGGGAAGACACGCAAAACACAAAGTATGAAACAACGAAACTTTAATTAAATAGAAAACAAAGCAAAAATAAAGAAACCCTTGGCTATGTACAGTGCAAACAAACAAGTTAAAAAACATAACATAAAAATGACTAAGTGAATAATTACTCTAGCAATAATATAAAGGCAAAAATGATAATTAGTAGGTGCTGAGAATATGAGCGCTAGCTTAGAACCTCCACCGATAAACAGGATGTGTATCAGGTAGTTGTTCACAGCTGGGAGCACGAGGGTATTTAAAGATGATGGCTGGAGCAGGCCTGACCGACATCGACTCAGGTAGATGGCATTGAGGTGCAGGTGTGCAGTCCGGCGAGTCACCAATCAGGAGCAGGCAGGCTGAGAATGGGTGGTTTGTTGGTTGAAGGCGGGTGGCGAGCCGGCGTGGAGGGAGTGAAGGGGGGTTTCAGGATATGTTTTGCCTCCTGGTCAAAACGTTTTGTGCTACGGGTAGCCCGTATCTTGAAAGTAGCATTTTATTCTGTAGATGTATAAGTAACTTTTGGTAGGGAAGAGCAGGCTCAATCAATCTCTTGGAAAGAGATTATCGTCACAAATATATATATATAATATATATATATATATATATATATATATATCTATATATATATATATATATATATTACTATCTATATATAATATAATATGAATATAATATATATAATATATATATGAATTATGTGTATATGTGTGAGTATTTATGTATATATGTGTATGTTATGAACAACTCGATAAATAATATTAATAAAATAAAGAGCCATAAACAGAACAACATGCGTGGAAACATCGAGTGTGTGTATATATGAATGCTACACAGTATTCATCTATAGACATCCATATATAGTGAAACACATGTGAAGATTCTCTCACACACTCACGCTCCCTGACAAGAGGGAGCCAGCTTAGCTTAGCTGCCAACACCCACACATCGTGTCAGCAAGGCGGACAGCCCGCCTGCTTTCATACCTCTCACTGTATTTCCCACTTCTGTACTTCCCTTCACCTATGCCTCTCCTTCCTCTTTACTCCCCCCCCCCCCCCAAGAGCAAAGAGCAACAGTTAAGCTACATCTTGAGGAGTCCTAATATCCAGGCGTCAGGCGGATGCTCTGGTCATAATTATAGTCATTACTTTAACTTGAGATATTTGTACAATGAAGTCTACTTCTTTATGTTGGTGTCTCAGTTGATAAGATCAGCAGGTGGGGACGTGAGCACTATTGTGAGCGTCTGGAGCGCCGCCATAGTTCACTCCTTCCTCTTATTTTGTTGTTTGATTTACCTTTGTTTCTTCCGCAAGTCCCGCACTTTCTCTCTTGTTTAGTCTATTTCATTTGCTTACTTGTTTTAGCTCGTTATATTTTCTAAACCTATTGATATATTTTTCTTCACTCCTTCAGTACTCTCCTCTTCTCCACTACTCTTCACTTCACTACTCCCCTCTTAACCCCCATATTTTCCACTATTTCTTCACAAATATCACTCAACTCTGTTCTCTAGGATTCTCTTCTGGGCAACTTTCCTCCATTCCCCCTCACCCATCTCCGTGGCCAAGCATCACTGCATCTCGTGACAGCATCTTCCAGCCCTCACATGCTGCTAAATACCGCGTGAGGCAGACTAATGGGAACCATCCCCCAGACGTAATGTCCGGTGGAGGTTTTGTGCAGGTGTCAACAATAGAATTAATGCCGTGTAATGGGGTGTATCGCCAGCACTGAGGGAAGGTGTATAACGACATACCGTTAATGTCTCATAACTTGGGCCATCATCTCAGCGTGGCTACAAGCATGCTTAACGACAGCGCCTTGTGGTGACACTGTGGTTGAGTGACAGGCGGTGGGGCAGGAGGGAGGGTACGGTGGGGGTGTTCGTTGGTTACGAATTACTTGGATAAGCAATGTTGCCGTTGGTAAATTTCCGGAAGGCCCCTATGAACACGAGTTGTTGCTACTCTAGTCGCAGCACGCTCGCCCTTGAGCGCTTATGCATGGACATGCGCACGCATGCGTACACAAAAGCTATTTAAGAGTTTTACAAGATGTTGGAAATCACACAAGAAAGAGAGGGTTGGGCAGACTGTAACTGTCTTCATTGTCAGACAGCATTTGACAATGTCCCTCACAGGAGATTCCTATTGAAGCTCTAGTAGGAAGATGATATATATGGAAGAGTGCTACCTTGGATGAGATGTAACGTCCCACGAAGGAAGCTAGGGTCAGTGGAGGCTAAGGGAAGATAGAAGAGTAAGAGGTAACGATTGGGTAATAATATACGTTAACAACTTTATAGAAAATAACCATCTTCATATCAATCAGAACAGAGGGGAAAGGGGCTATGTTATATTTCAAATTGAACATGACTCATTCAGAGGTCTGAAAAAAACTGCGTATCTTAAACCTATACACACATATTTATGTGGATAGGAATGCAAGTGAAGAGAGCTTACATGAGCACACGAATGGTAGACACATTCTTGCACGAGAACAAGAGAAAGCCCTCAGAGTAGACATAACCACAGATGTAATGACAGAGGCCCATATTAATAGAATAACGTAGGCAGCATATAAAAAATTGGCTCGCGTCCTGATGATAGCCTTCAAGAACTTGGCCTGTGACCCCATCGAGAACCTACGCGAGACCCACACTTAAGTATGCAGCCCTAACGTGAAACCCTCGCCTAAAAGGCACAATCCAAGTAAACAAACTTGGGAAAAGTTCCTAAGATATCCAGCAAGGCAAGTTCCGGAGCCTGTGGGTCGCTCCAAGCACCAAGTTATCACAAGTCAAGCCTGACCCCAAGACTGGGCTGGGGAGTAGGAAAAGTTCCAGAACCCACTCCAGGTGTGACGACTGAGGGGAACTGGAGTTGGCCACGTTAGAGGAGTGACAGAAGAGAAGGTCATGATAGCGACATAAGACTCCAAGGGGAATTAAGAGGTTAAACAAAGAAGGAACGTACACAGTAAGGATCAGCAGGGAGATATAGACCAAGATGAAAATAGACACAAATGAGACTAATGTCGGAAAGAACATCAACCTACGTTTTGTCCGGTTCGGGAATCATTGTCCCCGCGGCCGGTCTCTGACCAGGCCTCTTTGTTGGTGGTCTGGCTAACCAGTGCCTCTTGGTTGGTGGTCTGGCTAACCAGGCCTCTTGGTTGGTGGTCTCTGACCAGGCCTCTTGATTGGTGGTCTGGCTAACCAGGTGTTGGATGCCACTGCGAACAGTGTAACCTTTGGCAACCCATCCTCTCCACTAATAGGTTTCGTTTTGACGTTATCGTAACCAACGTTACTAATGCATCTTATTAAGAAAAAAGTAACTGTTTTAGACATTCACATTTTCTATACATCGGAGTCGATTGGTTGTTTGGGTTCGTTCCTTCTGGTTAGGCTAAAAGGTTTTGATTTTTAACGGAGTGGAAATCAGGAGAATGGGTTGCCTTTGGAGGTGTTTATAAAGTTGTCATTTGAATACCGTGCGAGTATTTTATGGGTTTGATGTAGAGGTGGTCGAAGCTTACAGTCAATAGTATATTGCTGTTGACCCCCGTTACTATGACTTGTATAACTATTTTCCTCCAAGACATTCGACATACCATTAGTTCGTCCACCGTAATGGTATGTGCTATTGTCGTGACGTAGGGCTTAATGCTCACAATTTTAACACTGCAAGTGGTTAGAGCCGCGGGGCGCATGACGGAAGTGTCTCAAGGTCGGACAGNCAAACGTTCAGTAAATGTTTGTCCACGTGTTGGAAGCTTTAGAACAAAACGTTTGCGAGGGAATTGTACACAGGTGTTAGGTGTCTTGAGTGAAGACGAGCTTGTGTGTCCCGAAGGAATGTCATGAGAGTATTGATCTCCTCATTTGACTTCGCAAGTATTTATTACCCCGAGTAAATGCTTGCACTCAGGGTTCGATGACGTGTGATTTACCGTGTAACTCAGTAGCTACAAACGTTAAAGGGAAACTTTAATATTTCAAGAAATGTGCATCTATGTCTGGGCGACACTGTCGTATGTGGGCGGCCGTGGTAACGTTGCCACTTGGCAAGAGAGCTGCAACTGTAAAATAAAGTTCACTCATTCCAGCTGTAGTATTTTAATTTAAAAATTTAGTTCATAAAAATGACTAATTATATACAGTGGCGGTCATATCGTCATCGGAATAGCATCTCTAGTGTGAAAGGTTCTTGTATCCAACCATTTTTCTTGCAGTTGTGACGGCTTTTTATTGTGTTCTTTGAAGGTAAAGTCTTCCATCATGAGTACACCCAGATCCTTTACATTGCCTTCGGTTCTATATTATGATTTGACTGAGTTTTGAACGTTGCTTCCGTCTTTATATTTTATTTTTTTTCCGTAGCGCATGAGCTGGAACTTATCTTCGTTAAACACCATATTATTTTCTGTAGCCCATAGAAAGACCTGATCTACATCTGATTGGAGGTTTGCTGTGTCCTCTGTTGTCTACTTTCATAAAAATCCTAGTGTCATCTGGAAAGGATGATATAGTACCGACTCGACCATCAGACCGTTCAAAGTGGTTAAGGTCTCCTGTACACTAGTTGCATAGTGCTCCTGGCAGTATGGGTTCGAGTCACTTCTGGGGTGAGGAGTTTTCAGTTGCATATATGCCTGAAGATCATTCAGGCTTGTTCGCATATATATGTAGTATGTGTGTGTGTATGTATGTATGTATGTATGTATGTATATATGTATGTATGTATGTATGTATGTATGTATGTATGTATATATATATATATATTTATATATATATATATATACATATATATATATATATATATATATATATATATATATATATATATATATACATACACATACATACACATACATACATAATGTGTGTGTGTATATATATATATATATATATATATATATATATATATATATATATATATATATATATATATATTATATATATGTACATACACATACATCTGTCTCTCCTACTTTGACAAGGTAAGATAGCTGATAGAGAAACTAGTGTGTAATTAGTAATTAGTTTAAAAATCTTAATCACTGAAGGTGATTAAGATGCTTTTACAAGCTCAGGTTATATACCTTGAGGTGCTTCTGGGGCTTAGCGTCCCCGTGGCCCGGTCGTCGACCAGGCCTCCTGGTTGCTGGACTGATCAAGTCTATATAGTTACAACACATACATACATTGTATAATTGATACATTACATGGTTAATCTTGGGTACAAGTCCAATATACATCATCAAGTGTTCCAGTATTCATATAGTAATTACAGAGTTCAGCATACCTCAGCCCAGGAGGCGAAAGTCAGTCATTATGGGACATTCTACAATATAATGTTCAAGGGAGTGGATGTTTTCTCTTTCACAAAGTTGACACATTGTGTACTCGACGTTTGAGTTTTGAGAAAGCTTTTGGGTTTTTAAACATTGGGAAACATTTGGGTTTTGAGGAAGCCAGTAATCACCTAATTGTGCTTGCGGGGGTTGAGCTTTGGCTCTTTGGTCCCGCCTCTCAACTGTCAATCAACTAGTGTAAGTGGTTCGGACCATGCAGGTAGAGCTCCTGGTGTAGGTGGAATGACGGTGTGGGCTACTTAAAACTGTATGTGGAATAGCCAATGTAGTAGAAATTGAGCGTAAGTGGCGTGATTATTGCAGGTACACAGGAGATAAACCTAGGTGGTTCACTCGGTGCAGATGTAGCATCCCATGTAAGCTTAATGATCAGTACAAGTGGAGCCGCTTGGTGCAGCTGGGTCGGGTGTTGCAAGTCATGTAGTGAAGTCAGGTGGAACGGTCCTCGCAGGTGTGTTGGGACCGCTCAGGTGGAGAGTGGAGACCAGTGGAGCTGCCCTATGTGGCAGTAAATGAGCAGTATCCTCACTGTCCTGTGTAGTGTGTGAATATGATCACCATCCTCACTGTCCTGTGCAGCAGTGAATATGAGCACCATCCTCACTGTCCTGTGTAGTGGTGAATATGAGCACCATCCTCACTGTCCTGTGTAGTGGTGAATATGAACACCATCCTCACTGTCCTGTGCAGCGGTGAATATGAGCACATCCTCACTGTCCTGTGTAGCAGTGAATATGAGCGCCATCCTCACTGTCCTGTGCAGCAGTGAATATGAGCGCCATCCTCACTGTCCTGTGCAGCAGTGAATATGAGCACCATCTTCACTGTCCTGTGTAGCAGTGAATATGAGCGCCATCCTCACTGTCCTGTGCAGCGGTGAATATGAGCAACATCCTCACTGTCCTGTGCAGCGGTGAATATGAGCGCCATCCTCACTGTCCTGTGCAGCGGTAAATATGAGCAACATCCTCACTGTCCTGTTCAGCGGTGAATATGAGCGCCATCCTCACTGTCCTGTGCAGCGGTGAATATGAGCGCCATCCTCACTGTCCTGTGCAGCGGTGAATATGAGCGCCATCCTCACTGTCCTGTGCAGCGGTGAATATGAGCAGCATCCTTACTGAAAAAGACCTAATTGGGTTATTGCATTAGGCAAAATTGTATAATAATTTTGTCAATAAAGATGCTAATAATAATATAGTTCCTTGAGAAGTTGATGATTTCTTGTTGACGATTTCGAGAGTTGGTCTGACCTGACCTGTAGCCAGCATTCCCTGGTGATCAGCTGGTTTGTGTTTATAATGATGACGTCATGATTACACTTCCACGTCATGATGAGTTCGTGACGTGGGCCGTGCAGCAGACGAGGGCATGGCCCCACTGGCCAGGCCGCCCATGGCCAGCCGGGCTGGTGTGGAAAACACATTTGAGAAGACACATTGTAATTGTTGTTATTAATTAATGGTTGGCTGCCACGTAAGGTGAGATGACTTGTTAATTTGTCCCTGTTTGTGCGTGTGTATATATGTGCGTGCGTGCGTATGTAACACCATAAAGGTGTCTTGGTTGTATTTTGTATTTAATATATACATAGAAGATGAGTCAGCCAGACAGGATTTTGAGAGGCACCAGGTTGTCTGGCCCCAGTAATTAAGAACTCACACCTCTAGAGTGTTAATGACTACAAACCGACCAGTGGTCAGGTCGTGTGACTTGACCTCGCTTCTGCTAAGCTGATAATAGCCGACGGTTGGTGGTGTCTTTCCATCAAGCAAGCCGCCAGTTAAGGTGTGGCTTGGTACATGGCCTGGGGCTATCTACTTAGTGGGCGGGGTTAAGCTCCTAGATTAGCAATAAATAATAAATACCCAGGGAATTGTACATTCGAGAGCATAGCAGACATAGCATAGGATCGTATAGGATCCATAGCATAGCATAGGATCAGGAGACAGCAGCCGAGACAGGCTGTCGGCCGGACGGGGGGATGGGGGACTCTGCCTGTCAACTATAGACCCCCCCCCCCTTCAATCCTATTTAGCCTCTGTCATGGTGAGTTAAACGTGAAGGTGACTTATTTTATGTTTCCCAACCTTAAGTTGTGTGATTATCAGGGGCAGACAGCTGCAGTGTCCTCGATGCCTTACGCTCACACAGAAATCACAATTGCGTGATGCATCAAATGAACAGGCATTAAGGCAGTCTGGGATGCTCTCGGGCGCAGGTTCGAATCCTTGTCACGGCCCTTGTGGATTTGTTCAGCCCTTATGCCGCCTATCACAGGGTGGGCGCTGCTGGTTGTGAGCAGGACTGCATACTGCACCACATTCCTCCTTCCTGACTCAGCTTCCTCCTCCTCCCTCCTGCAGGGCTTTGCGCCACCGGCAGGTGGTTCATCTTTTTCCGTGTTTTGCGTTTGTTTTGGGTTGGACGATGGCAGCGGCGGTGTGAAGGTACAGTGCCACTATGATCGGCGGGAACTACCAGTTTCCTGGGTGAAGAGGTGATTATGAGGCTCGCGAAAGCTCTGGCTTCACAGATTTGGTGTAAATGGGTCTGTTTGGGCTTAAGGCATTAGTGTGGAAGTAATGCCAAGTGCTGTGGCTGGTGGGTGCGGGTGTCTGACCTGGCGGGTGTGGGCGAGGTGGTGGTTCGTCAGGGAGGAGCCGGCGGGTCTGCAGGATTAGGTATTTTTCAGTGGACTACAACGTCAGGGAGTCGGGAACGCCGACAGGTAAAGTCAAGCTCGAGTACCATGTACGTTTGACATCAGAATGTGGGCAAATATAAAATATAAACGCATATTGTTGCCTCAAAATGTTTAACCTGACTGTTAGCTTGTAATCCAGGGGCCTGACGGCTGACTGGACAGCGCTCGGGATTCGTAGTTTTAAGGTTCCGGGTTCGATCCCCAGTGGAGGCGGAAACAAATGGGCAGTTTCTTTCATCCTGATGCCTCTGTTCACCTAGCAGTAAATAGGTACCTGGGAGTTGGACAGCTGCTACGGGCATCAACCAGGTATCAACCAGGGCTGCTTCCTTGGGGTGTGTAACAAAAAGGACGCCTGGTTGAGGACCGGGCCGCGTGGACGTTAAGTCCCGAAATCATCTCGATATAACCTCTCAAGAACTTCATAAACATCTTCTATTGACTTTAAGTTCTGTATTATATAAAGAAGAAGAGAGGATTCCTATCTGATCGCGAACATTTGTGGAGAAAAATACCTCATTTTCCAGGCCATTCAAGAACCGACGGCAGGAATCAATATGCAAATTGATCAGAAAATGCTAGAGCGCCTTCAGAAGTAGCAAGACATCGTCGTAAGGCGGGAACTCTGCCTGCGAGATCACCAAGAGCTGCGTCTTGAGGGGCTCTTAGTATCACATACCAACCCGTCCTCCTGTTTAGACAGTACCTATTGTGACGGTCGTCAGTAGTCACGAATTCGAACGTAGTAAGCGTTTAGATAGTCTTATACTGACTAATATTTTTTTTTAAATAAATGAAGCTAAAACACAAACATAAATATTTCTAGGCCTAGTATAGCACACATATGTACTATATTAGACCTCAGATATCATGTATTAGGCCTAGGAATGTTAGGTTAGGTTAGTTTGTCTAAGCAACACAAGTAAAAAATAGTTTTCCGGTTTGTGCAACTCAATAGTTCCGATTTCTACTTTCTAATTTCGTTGTACGTCGGTATATATACTATTGTCCTCATCGTTACTACAAGTACTACCAAAACCAGGAGGATGGACTGAACACATACCTACCTCTCCACTCAAACCTTCTAATCTTTCATGTGGTTTAAAGAAACCACATAAATGACCACGTAGCTAAGCATGTTACTTGCTGAACTATGGTGTTGTGTGTGTGTCTGGACATTGGAGGTTACTGTATTGACATGAACTGTTATATCAGAACAAGTAGAACAGGTAGACAAGCAGTCTACCTGTTCTGTCTGTTGGTTCCGGGGACCCACATCCCCGCGGCCCGGACTCTGGCCAGGCCTTCTGATTGTGGTCTTGCCAACTAGGCTGTTGCACGCATCTGCTCGTAGCCTGATGCATGAATCACAGCCTGGTTGAACTATATCTGTTGACATTTTAAGTTGAATACTTTGAAGAGTTAGAGACTGAAGTTAGGTGATGAGGGAGTTAGGTGTAGAGGGAGAACGTGTCGAGGGGTGCCATAGGCACAATCAGAGAACACTGTATAAACATCAGAGGTCCGCGGTTGTTCAACATCCTCCCAGCGAGCATAAGAAATATTGCCGGAACAACCGTGGACATCTTCAAAAGGAGTGCCGGACCAATCCGGCTGCAGTGCGTATGTGGGCCTGCGGGCCGCTCCAAGCAACAGCCTAGTGGACCAAACTCTCACAGGTCAATCCTGGCCTCGGGCCGGCTTGGGGAGTAGAAGAACTTCCAGAACCCCATCAACCAGGTACTAAGCAGGAGGGCAGGTATAGAGGCCTCGGGCTGGCCTGAGTGAGTCAACATATCAGGACGAGCTGCATGTATAAATAATACGTCGTGATATTCACTAAAGATTTACAATCACCATACTTAAATATTGTTTATACAGATAATTGTATTTAGGTTTTAAGTTAGGACAAAAATATTGCCACAGTTTAGGCAGCAATTGTCAACAGTCTAGGCGGTGCTGACTGGTTTCCCACCAATCCGTCCTCCTAAGGTTTCCCAACGTCAAGAGACTGTCGCACTAAGGTGCCCTTATCCTAACTTACCAGAGGACCCAAAACAGAAGACGGAACATTTTGCGAACCGCTATCATTTTCTACTACGACGATTTTGGACCTTAGGAAGAGTTTGCGTCAAAATGCGACGCTCCAATGGGAGATTATCTTGAGATCATTTCGGGGCTTAGCGTCCCCGCGGCCCGGTCCTCGACCAGGCCCCTACAGGAGGGAGGTAGGACGGAATATGTCTATAACTGATTGTCAATGTCTAAACATTCGTTACTGAATATGACATATTTAACATTAACAGCGGTTAACACGGTCATTCACATCAGACCTGTTAAACATAATATTTTACATAGGCTGTGTATATTCTTGAACACTTTGTATGTTAAACATGACAATATTTTTGATGTGACATAAAAAGTTAGTTTGTCGTAGCGTGTCCGTGTACCCCGGTGTTGCCTGTCCTTAACCATGGGACAGATACACACTGAGACAAAGATTAAGGATGAAGGATCACCCTCTAGGTGAGGGTGATCTAGGACAAATAGGTGAGTACACACGCACGCACGCACGTGTTTACTCACCTAATTGTGCTTGCGGGGGTTGAGCTCTGGCTCTTTGGTCCCGCCTCTCAACTGTCAATCAACAGGTGTACAGGTTCCTGAGCCTATTGGGCTCTATCATATCTACACTTGAAACTGTGTATGGAGTCAGCCTCCACCACATCACTTCCTAATGCATTCCATTTGTCAACCACTCTGACACTACTAAAAAATTCTTTCTAATATCTCTGTGGCTCATTTGGGCACTCAGTTTCCACCTGTATCCCCTAGTGCGTGTGCCCCTTGTGTTAGATAGACTGTCTTTATCTATACTACCTATCAATTCCTTGAGAATCTTGAATGTGGTGATCATGTTCCCCCTAATCTTCTGTCTTCCAGCGAAGTGAGGATTAATTCCCGTAGTCTCTCCTCGTAGCTCATACCTCTCAGCTCGGGTACTAGTCTGGAGGCAAACCTTTGAACCTTTTCCAGTTTAGTCTTGTCCTGACTAGATATGGACTCCATGCTGGGCTTGCATACTCCAGGATTGGCCTTCATATGTGGTATACAAAGTTCTGAATGATTCCTTACACAAGTTTCTGAATGCAGTTCTTATGTTTGGCCAGCCTGGCATATGCCGCTGATGTTATCCTCTTGATATGGGCTGCAGGAGACAGGTCTGGCGTGATATCATATAAATGATTTGAAAAGTTAGTGAGATTACCTTGAGGTGGTCCGAAGATCAATGTCCCACCACGGCCTGATCTTTGACCACGCCGCCTGGTTGACAGTCTGGCCAACCA
>WNGS01109635.1:18073512-18087422 GCA_020271785.1 Procambarus virginalis
GGCTGTTAGACGCCGCTGCGCGCAGTCTGACTTACGAATTACAGGTTGGTTAATCGTGTGCAAGAGGAGACTGCTAACAAGGTATATAAATATAGACAAAGTACAGCAGAAGTGGAGAAGGAAATTCGCTGTTTTTATGGACAAAGGTTGACAACAAATATTGTAGCCAGGGATGGACAGGTGGGTCGGCCCGATGGCCCACTGACCTTTCCTCACTACTCATAACTTACCTCGCTATGTGTGTGCAATACAGCCCCGCTCCTGTGCCAGGTAATTCCACTACGGGCTCACCATAGCCCGTGCTACTTGCAACTTTTGTTCCTAGTAGCTAAATCCAAACAACAAACGTGTGAGTAGTGGGGTCGGCCCGACAGCCTGGGTCGGGAAGAACAAGTTACCAGACATGCCTCTAGATGCCTCTTGGAGCATGATGAAGAAGTAACAAGTAATGGGTCAAGTTAAGAGTTAGAATATAAACTTTGACATGTATAATATGTCTTGGAAGTTTGTGGTGTAAAAATCCGTCAATGTTAAGATAGATGAGTGTGTACCAAGATGCCGTGGTCATGTTGGACGCGTGGATTATGACAGAGCGGTTAAGAGTGTGTGTGTTTTAAGACAATTTGAGGGTACCTGGATTGTACCATGATGGGGTTCTGTGAGTTCTGCTCCCAAACCCGCCGGGGACCAGAAGAGAAATGTAAAGACAATGAAGAGACATAGTGGAGTGTCTATGAGGGAGTGGACGATGAAGAGTCGTCGAGGGACAGGCTGTGATAGTCTTGAAAGAGGTGTAGTGTTGCTGTGGAAGCAACGTTGCAAATGCAACATATTAAGAAACGTAACGGCTCACAAATAATTTTCTGTGCATTGGGCTGGATAGGTTAGGTGGGTTGCTTGGGTTCGTACGTTTCTGGTTGGGTTAAAAGATCGGGTTTTTGTTAGGGAGCGGCAAAGTTAGAATACGGGCTGGTGGACGATATGCTGTCAGGTGATAGTTCAGCTTCTCTGTGTTCTCTATGGGTAATTGTTCTCGCCCCACGAGAGTAGCAAATGGTAGTATTGGTCAGATTCATAATGATTTGAGGGTTCTAACTCTTTTTAAGGATTTAAATTTGAGATATCATAACCCCAGTACACTATTAAGATGTAGAGAGCACTATGGCGTGAGTGCCTTACACGTACTTACACTACGGTTTAAGTGACTTACACGCACTTACACTACGGTGTAAGTGCCTTACACGTACTTACACTACGATGTAAGTGCCTTACACGTACTTACACTACGGTGTAAGTGCCTTACACGTACTTACACTACGGTGTAAGTGCCTTACACGTACTTAAACTACGGTGTAAGTGACTTACACGCACTTACACTACGGTGTAAATGAGTTCTATTACTGTGTGTGGCGGACGTTGTGGCAGTGCACGGTGCTTCTGTGTGAGCAACACATTGAGGGGATCCTCGTTTGTAAAACACTGGCCTCCGAGCGAGAGGACCTGGGTTGTAATGCTGGGCACCGTTCCTCACCCCCGCCCGCACGCTGTGTCACCCTGCAATACCTGGGACCTTGGATATACAAGGCTTGGTGGGTCCTGTTCTGGGCAAACTTGGCGCTGAATGACCTTAACTAACTTAACAAACCTTGCTCGTTTCCTTAAACTCCAGCATAAAAAACACCGCTCATTTCTCAGCCAATTTTTTTTTATGTATATGACGGGTTGACAGCTGAGTGGACAGCGCTTCGGATTCGTAGTCCTGAGGTTCCGGGTTCGATCCCCGGTGAAGGTGGAGACAAATGGACAAAACGTTTTCTTCGCCCTGATGCTCTTGTTACCTAGCAGTAAATAGGTACCTTGGAGATAGACAGCTGCTACAGGCTTCTTCCTGAAGGGGTGGGGGGGTGGGGTAAGAAAAACGAGGCTTGGTCGAGGACCGGGCCGCGGCGACGCTAAGCCTCGAAATCATCTCAAGATATATTAGTCCCTTTTCGTTTTTGTAATGTGTAAAGTGTAAATAAGTACATTGAGCTTCAAGTTCAAGTATGTTTATTGAGACAAGAAAGAAATACATCTCAAAGGGATAGAGTAGCTTAGGCTATTTCTACCCGCCTACATTGAGGTACCGTCACCGTGTCTGTGGACGGGGCCCAGGTGACCTCGCCAGTGTCGTCTCAAGATGCTCAGTTCTCCTGGTGTTGGCTGTAGTGTTGAACGTTAGTGTGGACGCCACCATGCGGCCTCCAGCTGCTCGATATATATATGGTTGGTGTCACCCATCATTGCCACCCAAGGACACGTACATCTTACTCTCTGCATCCCCATCTTCACTAAAACACACACACACACTCACTCACTCACTCACTCACTCACTCACTCACTCACTCACTCACTCACTCACTCACTCACTCACTCACTCACTCACTCACTCACTCACTCACTCACATAGCGAACGCTCAAACACTTGGGTTGGACGGTAGAGCAACGGTCTCGCTTCATGCATGCAGGTCGGCGTTCAATCCCCGACGGTCCAATTGGTTGGGCACCATTCCTTACCCCCCCCCCTGTCCCATCCCACATAGCGAACAAAATAAAACGAACACAAATTATATTATTTTTGTCCTACTCCCTGTTTTTGTTGTTTCTTCATATTTTGCCTTATTACAGTAAATGGCTTAGTGACTGACATCAGAATAAGTTACTCTCGTCTATTCATTTATTTATGATAATGGCAGCTGAAGAAAATCCGACTCGACGAATTTAAAGCAGCGTAAAATTTAACAGGACTCCTTCGAAAAGAGAAGGGAATTATCAGGGGGAAAGCGCCAAGCCATTAAGGCTATATATCACTGGGAAGGGGTCAGGATAACGATTTGGAAGCTGACAGGGAGGGATGGAAGGGGGGAGGGGGGGAGGAACGAGTCCCAACCACTCGGACGGTCGGGGATTTTTATTTTTTTTTATTTTTTTTATTATTTTCTACCACAGACGTGGCCACACGTTTACAATGCTAACCAGCATATATACATTTTCTTCTGTCCTCCATGGACAGGGTTAGAGATGTGTTAAACATATAGTTCAAGGGTTTATTGAACAATCAACCACAGAAGGTGATTCGGTACTTTTAAAATGCTAAGCTAACCTACATACGTAAATAGAAATCTTCCCTATCGATTTTATCAATTCCTGTTACTATTTTGTATGTTGTGATCATATCACCTCTTTTTCTTCTGTCTTCTACACACGTAATTACTGTGTAATTACTACATGAGTACTGGAACACTTGATGATATATTGGACTTGTACCCAAGATTGACCATGTAATGTATCAATTATACAATGTATGTTTGTGATATAACTATATAACCTGAGCTTGTAAAAGCACCTTAATCATCTTCAGTGATTAAGTGCTTAATTCCACACTAGTTTCTCTGTCAGCTATCTCACCCTGTCAGAGTAAAAGATACAAATGTATGTGAATGCATGTGTGTGAATATATGCATGTATATATGTATATGTACGTATATATGTGTGTGTGTATGTATATGTATGTGTATAAAGTACTTATGGAAGCTGATCAGAATTGCATTTCACCTTTGTAAATGCACATTAATGACACTTCAAACACTTTATGTAAGGCATACGTAAATCTGTGTATCTATGTATTTCCGTATGTAGGTTAGCTTAGCATTTTAAAAGTACCGAATCACCTTCTGTGGTTGATTGTTCAATAAATCCCTGAACTATATGTTTAACTGATCTCTAACCCTGTCCATGGAGGACAGAAGAAAATGTATATATGCTGGTTAGCATTGTAAATGTGTGGCCACGTCTGTGGTAGAAAATAATAATAAAAAAAATACTGTATACTAATAGTTGTAAAACCATCAATGGTCAGTGTTTCCCATACTGCAAAAAATAATTAGTTTTAATTTCTTGTTAATGCACTGGAAATATTTTTATCAATCATGTCGTGTATGATTTCCAATACTAACAGATTTTGTTTTGTTTTTCAGGTAAAGGCCTCATAGGCTGCAGGTGGTGGAGGGGCCGAGCAGCGCCACCTGCCTGTCCTCGACCATCTGGGGGCAGGACATCGACCCGGGCGCTCCTCTGTATGCCCTCATGGTAGATCTTGATACAATAAGCACGCACCATTACTTCCTCAACCTAGGTTCTTTCTATCTTAAAAAATGTATTACGTAAGCTTGCTGCAGAGCCACTCCGAAGACGACGTTGTGTATGTTGTTGTTGTTTTTTAGATTCAGCTACTCGGAACAAAAAGTTCCAATTAGCTTGGGCAATAGGGAGCCCGTCGTGGACTTCCTTGACCTTGTGTAGAATGTCGATTTGTGTGTTAGAAGGTTCGGTGACTTGAGACCTGAGCAACGGTGAGATAGCCTGCCAAAACGACTATTAACGGGCGTTTGTATACCGTTTATAGAAGATATCAGTCCATTATTGGTATTAGATTTCAAGGTTACCTTCAATTCCTGTGTTAAACTAACGTGTTCTGAAACTAGATACATTGGTGTACCAGCTTCCAAATTGATGGGAATAAAGGATTTCGTTCGTGATTAAAACTTTGGGTGGTGTTGATGGTAGATTTTCTCCAGTATATATCTTAACTGTTTTAAATGCCTTACTTGCATAGCTGCTCTTATATATTCCACTAATTGGCCGTCACAAAGTGTATGATATCTTGTGGGAGGGGGAGGAAGAGAGAGGGGGAGAGAGAGATTAAGTGAGAGAGATAAAGTGAGAGATTAATTTAGAGGGCGTATCATTATAAGGAAGACAGGACCTGTTGTTGTCTTTCCCGTCGTCAGTCGCTGTGGCTGGGGTGAGCGACTCTTGGCAAACGGTAAAAATAGTTAAAACAGCTCCAGTGACCACACGTACACACCCCGACCGTTTATATTAACGTCTTGAAAATGTATTCCGTTTGTCGGATATAATTCGCGAGGGCTGGTAAAGGTTGCATGAAATTTATGTTAATGCGTTGAAGCAGGCGGGTGCTAACCATGCTGAATATTTTCTTTATCTCGGAGAAGGGTCTCCCCCCCAGGGAAGCTGTGGTGGTCTCTCCCCCCCCCCTCCCCAGGGAAGCTGTGGTGGTCTCCCCCCCCCAGGGAAGCTGTGGTGGTCTCGGCCCCCCAGGGAAGCTGTGGTGGTCTCGGCCCCCAGGGAAGCTGTGGTGGTCTCGGCCCCCCAGGGAAGCTGTGGTGGTCTCCCCCCTCCCCCCAGGGAAGCTGTGGTGGTCTCCCCCCCTCCCCCCAGGGAAGCTGTGGTGGTCTCGGCCCCCCAGGGAAGCTGTGGTGGTCTCCCCCTCCCCCCAGGGAAGCTGTGGTGGTCTCCCCCCCTCCCCCCAGGGAAGCTGTGGTGGTCTCGGCCCCCCAGGGAAGCTGTGGTGGTCTCGGCCCCCAGGGAAGCTGTGGTGGTCTCGGCCCCCCAGGGAAGCTGTGGTGGTCTCCCCCCCCCCCCCCCAGGGAAGCTGTGGTGGTCTCCCCCCCCCTCCCCCCAGGGAAGCTGTGGTGGTCTCGGCCCCCCAGGGAACAGTTGTGGCCTTACTCCCTGCCGACTTTACGGCTCCGCTTACACCGTGGAGGATTCGGGGGCCACAACCACGCCTCTGTAAGAGATAATCCGCCAGACATCTTAATTATCTGGTTTGTAATCGCTAGGCGTTCTCTAATAGCGCTGGGATTGATAATTGGAGGCTGGGGAGCGCCTAAATAGATGTTAGCGTTGTTGTGTATTGGCAAGGCAAGTGGTTTCGGATACAGTATAGGATGGTGTTTGTGTTGACGGGATGTGAGGAGAAGTAGTGTTGTGTAGTGAGGGGGAGGGTGGGGAGATGCTGCCTAGTTTCCACTAGGAATAGACGATTCTCGCCACAAACGTTGAGTAAATGTTTGTCCACGTATTGGAAGCTTTAGAACAAACGTTTGCGAGGGAATTGTACACAGGTGTTAGGTGTCTTGAGTGAAGACGAGCTTGTGTGTCCCGAAGGAATGTCATGAGAGTATTGATCTCCTCATTTGACTTCGCAAGTATTTATTACCCCGAGTAAATGCTTGCACTCAGGGTTCGATGACGTGTGATTTACCGTGTAACTCAGCAGCTACAAGCGTTAAAGGGAAACTTTAATATTTCAAGAAATGTGCATCTGTGTCTGGGCGACACTGTCGTATGTGGGCGGCCGTGGTAACGTTGCCACTTGGCAAGAGAGCTGCAACTGTAAAATAAAGTTCACTCATTCCAGCTGTAGTATTTTAATTTAAAATTTAGTTCATAAAAATGACTAATTATATACAGTGGCGGTCATATCGTCATCGGAATTGCATCTCTAGTGTGAAAGGTTCTTGTTATCCAACCATTTTCTTGCAGTTGTGACGGCTTTTTTATTGTGTTCTTTGAAGGTAAGGTCTTCCATCATCAGTACACCCAGATCCTTTACATTGACTTTCGGTTCTATATTATGATTTGACTGAGTTTTGTACGTGGTTTCCGTCTTTATATTTTAATTTTTTTCCATAGCGCATGAGCTGGAACTTATCTTCGTTAAACACCATATTATTTTCTGTAGCCCATAGAAAGACCTGATCTACATCTGATTGGAGGTTTGCTGTGTCCTCTGTTGTCTACTTTCATAAAAATCCTAGTGTCATCTGGAAAGGATGATATAGTACCGACTCGACCATCAGACCGTACAAAGTGGTTAAGGTCTCCTGTACACTAGTTGCATAGTGCTCCTGGCAGTATGGGTTCGAGTCACTTCTGGGGTGAGGAGTTTTCAGTTGCATATATGCCTGAAGATCATTCAGGCTTGTTCGCATATATATGTATGTGTGTGTGTATGTATGTATGTATGTATGTATGTATGTATGTATATATATATATATATATATATATATATATATATATATATATATATATATATATATATATATATACGTATATATATATATATACATACACATACATACACATACATACACATACATACATAATGTGTGTGTATATATATATATATACATATGTACATACACATACATCTGTCTCTCCTACTTTGACAAGGTAAGATAGCTGATAGAGAAACTAGTGTGTAATTAGTAATTAGTTTAAAAAATCTTAATCACTGAAGGTGATTAAGATGCTTTTACAAGCTCAGGTTATATACCTGAGGTGCTTCCGGGGCTTAGCGTCCCCGCGGCCCGGTCGTCGACCAGGCCTCCTGGTTGCTGGACTGATCACGTCTATATAGTTACAACACATACATACATTGTATAATTGATACATTACATGGTTAATCTTGGGTACAAGTCCAATATATCATCAAGTGTTCCAGTATTCATATAGTAGTTACAGAGGTCAGCATACCTCAGCCCAGGAGGGCGAAAGTCAGTCATTATGGGACATTCTACAATATAATGTTCAAGGGAGTGGATGTTTTCTCTTTCACAAAGTTGACACATTGTGTACTCGACACTTGAGTTTTGAGAAAGCTTTAAACATTGGGAAACATTTGGGTTTTGAGAAAGCCAGTGTAAGTGGTTCGGACCATGCAGGTAGAGCGCCTGGTGTAGGTGGAATGACCGGTGTGGGCTACTTAAACTGTATGTGGAATAGCCAATGTAGTAGAAATTGAGCGTAAGTGGCGTGATTATTGCAGGTGCACAGGAGATAAACCTAGGTGGTTCACTCGGTGCAGATGTAGCATCCCATGTAAGCTTAATGATCAGTACAAGTGGAGCCGCTTGGTGCAGCTGGGTCGGGTGTTGCAAGTCATGTAGTGAAGTCAGGTGGAACGGTCCTCGCAGGTGTGTTGGGGACCGCTCAAGTGGGAGAGTGGAGACCAGTGGAGCTGCCCTATGTGGCAGTAAATGAGCAGTATCCTCACTGTCCTGTGCAGCAGTGAATATGAGCACCATCCTCACTGTCCTGTGTAGCAGTGAATATGAGCACCATCCTCACTGTCCTGTGTAGCAGTGAATATGAGCGCCATCCTCACTGTCCTGTGCAGCGGTGAATATGAGCGCCATCCTCACTGGCCTGTTCAGCGGTGAATATGAGCGCCATCCTCACTGTCCTGTGCAGCGGTAAATATGAGCACCATCCTCACTGTCCTGTGCAGCGGTAAATATGAGCACCATCCTCACTGTCCTGTGCAGCGGTAAATATGAGCACCATCCTCACTGTCCTGTGCAGCGGTAAATATGAGCACCATCCTCACTGTCCTGTGCAGCGGTAAATATGAGCACCATCCTCACTGTCCTGTGCAGCGGTGAATATGAGCAGCATCCTTACTGAAAAGACCTAATTGGGTTATTGCATTAGGCAAAATTGTATAATAATTTTGTCAATAAAGATGCTAATAATAATATAGTTCCTCGAGACGTTGATGATTTCTTGTTGACGATTTCGAGAGTTGGTCTGACCTGACCTGTAGCCAGCATTCCCTGGTGATCAGCTGGTTTGTGTTTATAATGATGACGTCATGACTACACTTTCCACNATTATATATATATATATATGCAAACAAGCCTGAATGGTCGCCAGGACTAGATACAACTGAAAACTCACACCCCAGAAGTGACTCGAACCCATACTCCCAGGAGCAACGCAATTGGTATGTACAGGGACGCCTTAACCACTTGACCATCACGACCGGACATAAGGAAGTGATAGCCGAGGCTATATGAACCACTTCCCCGCCGGCACTCGGATGATAATCTTGGGCATAGCATTTTATCAAATCACCTCATTTTTTGGGGCAACACGTGAGGAACACAAATGCAAACAAGCCTGAATGGTCCCCAGGACTAGATACAACTGAAAACTCACACCCCTGAAGTGACTCGAACCCATACTCCCAGGAGCAACGCAACTGGTATGTACAGGGACGCCTTAAACCTATAATAATATGATAAAATGCTATGCCCAAGATTACCATCCGAGTGCCGGCGGGGAAGTGGTTCATATAGCCTCGGCTATCACTTCCTTATGTCCGGTCGTGATGGTCAAGTGGTTTAAGGCGTCCCTGTACATACCAGTTGCGTTGCTCTGGGAGTATGGGTTCGAGTCACATCTGGGTGAGTTTTCAGTTATATAAGCTGGAAAAGTGTTGATGAAATTGAAATGACGTAGAGATTGGTCGTTTTCATGCCAGCGAGAGTACTGTAAGCCGATTCCTTATTTTTGAGTTCTTTTTCAGACTCGATTTTTGTGGCGAATACTAGGGAAATGTGAAGCATACATTGTGTCTCACTATCGTGCCTACTGTGGAAGGAGAAAGGGAAAGGAATTGAGGAAGGAAGAGTGGCAAAGGAGAGAGACAATGTTTGGAGAGGAAAGATAAGGAAAGTTTATGGTGAGGAGAGAGGGAACTTTTATGGTGAGCAAGGGGCAAGTGTCTGGCGAGGAGAGGCCAGGGAGCAAATACACTTATTATATATTTTATTTATATATAATAAAATGCACTTATTATATCAACTTTCTGTGTGGAGAGGGAAAGAGAGGGAGGGAGGGAGGAGAGAGAGAAGACTAATATCTTAGTGGAAGAGTGCGGGGCAAAACAAAAATAGTTGGCTGGAGAAGTGTGAGCCATTAGGATGATTTACAGCTCAGGGGTGAAGGCTGCTCCTTGGTTGTGGGCAAGCGCGTGTCCCTCCCTCGTGGGTTTCTTGTCGAGAAGTCAGCCTCTGAATCTGTTAGTAAGGAATTATCTTAAGGTTATCTTGCAAGGATTTCGGGGCTTTGTATCCCCGCGGCCCGGCCCTCGACCAGGCTTCCACCCCAAGGAAGCAGCCCGTGACAGCTGACTAACTCACAGGTACCTATTTACTTCTAGGTAACAGGGGTATCAGGGTGAAAGAAACTCTGTCCATTGTTTCTCTCCGGCGCCCGGGATCGAACCCGGGACCACAGGATCACGCGCCCAGTGTTCTGTCCGCTCAGCCACCGGCTCCCCTTACTCTCCCCACCAGTCTGCATTGTTTGTTCACTCTCGGTCTCATCCGGCCAATTGTTGTGCATTTGACAATCTTTGTTATACAATCAATCAATTACATTCATTCTCTTCATTATGTTATGATCTACACTGTGCCATGTTGTTTTCAAGTTAGCATTCTAGTGTTGTATAAGTCAGCACTTGGCCATTCTCCTGTACTGCAGCAGATACTTGAAACTAGCGACGTAAACATGACCCAATTTCTAACTTAATGCTAAAGATATAAACAATTTTTTTGTACATGAATGTATCAAGCAGATGGGCTTTGTTTAGACGATGGGTTTTTAATGAAATAAATCAGTCTTGTTTCCCTGGAGCCGATGACCCTTTACGTCAGTAGTATCGGCATCTCTCGCCAGGCGTCGCTCAATTTAACTGCGACCAATCATCAAGAGTATAAATAATTGCCTGCGTGTAATACGTGACGTCAATTTAAAATAAATAAAATAAAGAGCAGCACAATCAGTCAAACATTCTAACCATACGGTGTGTACTTACCTAGTTGTGCTTACCTAGTTGTGCTTACCTAGTTGTGCTTACCTAGTTGTGCTCACCTAGTTGTGCTTACCTAGTTGTGCTTACCTAGTTGTGCTTACCTAGTTGTGCTTACCTAGTTGTGCTCACCTAGTTGTGCTCACCTAGTTGTGCTCACCTAGTTGTGCTCACCTAGTTGTGCTCACCTAGTTGTGCTCACCTAGTTGTGCTCACCTAGTTGCGCTCACCTAGTTGTGCTTACCTAGTTGTACTCACCTACAACTTCTACTTCGCGGGAGCCGGTGGCGGAGCGGAAAGAACACTGGACGCGTGATCCTGTGGTCCCGGGTTCGATCCCGGCGCCGGCGAGAAACGATGGGCGTGACAGCCCGTGGTAGCTGACTAAGTTCCAGGTACCTATTTACTGCTAGGTAATAGGGGCATCAGGGTGAAAGAAACTACCCATTATTTCTCGCTGGCGCCCGGATCGAACCCGGGACCACAGGATCACGGGTCCAGTGTTCTGTCCGCTCAGCCGCCGGCGCCCTGCCGGGTAACAAGTGAGAAATATAATGAAGAGGTTACATACGTCCGTCTGTGTTTTGCAACCCCCAGAATACATCTCTCATTACCCGCTGCTCAGGAGAAAAGTGACTGGCCCAGGGGAAGAGAGAGCGGGCACCCACACTTGTTTGCGCGCGTGTGTTTGCACTGCTGCCAGAAGCAAACATCAGAAGCATGTGGTTTGGCTCATAATGCTTCCTACACATTTGTGCTCTTTAAGTAATCCTTGACTCTCAGGTAGCCACGACCTACATTGTGTCACTGCTCTTGAATAAGTATTTGTGAAGGCGATGAACATGTGTGTGGCAAGAGTTGGTCTCAAGTTTTCACTACCTGGGAGGGATTAATTTTTAATTAAACACACGATTAATTTATTTTTTAATTGATAAATCAGGAAATTTTTGAGTCATGATAGAGAAATTTCGAGCGGAATATTCACAATAGATGTTCACAGTGAAGACGGCTGCGTAAAGAACCCGGCTGGTTTAAGGGGCGATATGGTCGCAACTCAATTTATAAGTTTTGATGAGCTTTCGCACTGAAAGTAAATAAACTTTTTTTAGGGGATTTTTACACAGTTCAACGGATTTGGCAACTATGGCAAGAACTTGGAGGTGTGTGAGTGGAGGGGATCTGTATGAGGATCAAGTTCTTGGTGAGGGTCGGCCCCGCGCTGTTGCTCAAGTTAGGGTGAGCCTTTGTGAGTGAGGCTCTCACCAGTGATGAGTTTGTATGGAAGTGATGGAGTGAAGTTTGGGTAAGGGGTTAAGTCTGTGAGTGGAGGCTCTCAGGAGTGAAGAGTACATGTGAGGGTGGTGAAGGGAGGTTTGGGTAAAGGCTTGAACCGTTCTGTAATGTTGGCCTGAGTGGTGAGTGTGTATATGGATGGGGTCGTGAGAGCTGAGAGGAAAACATTACACAATTACTAAGATGGTCAAACTATTGCATGGTTAGAATAATGTATAAAATATCTAGATGCTGGTGTTCTAACAGAGAATGATAAGTTTATATAGGTATAAATGATTTGAAAGTTAGTTGAGATTACCTTGAGGTGGTTCCGAAGATCAATGTCACCACGGCCTGATCTTTGACCACGCCGCCTGGTTGCCAGTCTGGCCAACCAGGCTGTTAGACGCCGCTGCGCGCAGTCTGACTTACGAATCACAGGTCGGTTAATCGTGTACAAGAGGAGACTGCTAACAAAGTATATAATATATAGACAGTACACCAGAAATGGAGAAGGAAACTCGCTGTTTTTATGGACAAAGGTTGGCAACAAATATTGTAGCCAGGGAAGGACAGGTGGGTCGGCCCGATGGCCCACCTGACCTTTCCTCACTACTCGTAACTTACCTCGCTATGTGTAGTGCAATTACAGCACCGCTCCTGTGCCAGGTAATTCCACTACGGGCTCACCATAGCCCGTGCTACTTGCAAATTTTGTTCCTAGTAGCTAAATCCAAAACAACAAACGTGTGAGTAGTGGGGTCGGCCCGACAGCCTGGGTCGGGAAGAACAAGTTACCAGATATGCCTCTAGATGCCTCTTGGAGCATGGTGAAGAAGTAACAAGTAATGGGTCAAGTTAAGAGTCAAATATAACTTTGACATGTAAACATGTCATGGAAGTTTGTGGTGTAAAATCCGTCAATGTTAAGATATATGAGTGTACCAAGATGCCGTGGTCATGTTGGACGCGTGGATTATGACAGAGCGGTAAGGTGTGTGTGTTTTTAAAAGAATTTGAGGGTACCTGGATTGTACCATGATGGGTTCCGGGAGTTCTGCTCCCCAAACCCTCCCTGGGACCAGAAGAGAAATGTAAAGACAATGAAGAACATAGTGGAGTGTCTATGAGGGAGTGGACGATGAAGAGTCGTCGAGGGACAGGCTGTGATAATCTTGAAAGAGGTGTAGTGTGCTGTGGAAGCAACGTTGCAAATGCAACATATTAAGAAACGTAACGGCTCACAATAATTTTCTGTGCATTGGGCTGGATAGGTTAGGTGGGTTGCTTGGGTTAAAAGATTGGATTTTTGTTAGGGAGCGGCAAAGTTAGAATACGGGCTGGTGGACGATATCGCTGTCAGGTGATAGTTCAGCTTCTCCGTGTTCTCTATGGGTACATTGTTCTCGCCCCACGAGAGTAGCAAATGGTAATTGTTTGTGTCAGATGTCAATAATGATTTGAGGGTTCTAACTCTAATTTTAAGGGATTAACTTTGAGTATCATAACCCCAGTACACTATTAAGATGTAGAGAGCACTATGGTGTGAGTGACTTACACATACTTACACTACGGTGTGAGTGCCTTACACGTACTTACACTACGGTTAAGTGACTTACACGTACTTACACTACGGTGTAAGTGCCTTACACGTACTTAACACTACGATGTAAGTGCCTTACACGTACTTACACTACGGTGTAAGTGCCTTACACGTACTTACACTACGGTGTAAGTGCCTTACACGTACTTAAACTACGGTGTAAGTGCCTTACACGTACTTACACTACGGTGTAAGTGCCTTACACGTACTTACACTACGGTGTAGTGCCTTACACGTACTTAAACTACGGTGTAAGTGCCTTACACGTACTTAAACTACGGTGTAAGTGACTTACACGCACTTACACTACGGTGTAAATGAGTTCTATTACTGTGTGTGGCGGACGTTGTGGCAGTGCACGGTGCTTCTGTGTGAGCAACACATTGAGGGGATCCTCGTTTGTAAAACACTGGCCTCCGAGCGAGAGGACCTGGGTTGTAATGCTGGGCACCGTTCCTCACCCCCGCCCGCACGCTGTGTCACCCTGCAATACCTGGGACCTTGGATATACAAGGCTTGGTGGGTCCTGTT
>WNGS01109635.1:18119171-18134041 GCA_020271785.1 Procambarus virginalis
TCACTCCAGTTAATCCCAGGTCTCCTGCATTGGCCAGGCAGATTACTGCGGTGGATAAACATTACTTGTGTGCGCTGTTCACAGTTAACCTCCTCCTCTGGAGTTTTCTCTCCGTGAATTCACCAAGGGAAGGGAAAGCCTTCCATCCATTACGACTATGTAACACTGGGAAGGGGTCAGGATAAGGATTTGGGAATGGACGGGGAGGGAAGGAATTGTGCTCACCATTTGGACGATTGGGGATGATCGCCGACCTGCATGAAGCGAGACCGTCGCTCTACCGTCCACCCCAAGTGATTGGACACAAAATTATAATTTTCATCAATATTACGTAATGGGATAATGCGTAGGCTAAGGATCGAAGACGTTAGATATTAAGAGTCGTGCGACGAGAACTACCTTTCCATGATTTCGGGGTCCAACGTCCTCGCGGCCCGGTCCTCGACCAGGCCTCCCCCGTTGATGAACGAGGCTTTGCCCAAAAGGCTAAAACTGCGGACACGTTTTGAATACCAGGATCTTCTAGAGGAGGAGGAAGACCAATAGAGGTGAAACTTGATCTCCAATGAACTGTTCTCCCAACCGATGTTTCTCCGTGTTCTCTGAGAAGAACACTATCTCACTATCTCACTATCTCACATTCTTCCCCTCCCTCCCTCCCTCCCTTTAGCTCCGTTGCATCTCACTTATCTCTCTCAATTCGTACAAGGGTACATAAATTCCGTGCGTTTACACACACATGCACAGTCGCACAATTGTCTTTCCTCCCCTCGAGAATAGTGAAGATAATTATATCACTGGTATGCAGGTCTTACGTGGTATGCATGACTTACGAGGGTCTTACATGGTATACAGGTCTTATGTAGGTCTTACACTGATTGCAGGTCATATGTAGGGGACCTAGTTGATTGTGGAAACAATCTATGCTTCTTATGCGTAGATTGTTAGTTTAATATTATGGTTTGCCATTGTATTTCATACTGGCTTTGATGTTTTTAAATGATAGTATGATAAAATAGGTCCTTAAAGTTAGTTATATTGGCTTTGTATAATATGATGTTACAGATTATACAGAGAAACGCCGAGTTGACAGTAACTTTGTTAGTAAATAACGTTACGTCTATAACCTACCTACCTTGTGGCTACCTTGTGGCTACTTTGTGGCTACTTTGTGGTGGTTCCGAGGGTCAACGTCCCCGCGGACCGGTCAGAAACAGGCCTCCTGGTTGGTCATCTGGTCAACCAGGCTGTTGGACGCGGCTGCTCGCAGCCTGACGTGTATAGACATCACAGTCTGGTTGATCAGGTATCCTTTGGAGGTGTTTGTCAAGTTTTCTCTTGAACACTGTGAGGAGTCGGCCCTTACGTGTAGCGGGAGAGGTTGAACAGTCTCGGGCTCTGATGTTGATAGAGTTCTCTCTCAGAGTACCTGTTGCAACTCTGCCTTCAACGGGGGTATTCTGCACATCCTGCCATGTCTTCTGGTCTCATGTGAGTTATTTTGTGTGCAGGTCCAGTCCCTTTAATGTCTTCCACGTTTAGATTATTATGATCTCTCTCGCCAAGGCTTATGGGGTTTTATTAAATCTCAAAGATGCTTGCATGGCATAAGTTAAAAATATAATGATAGGGTTTAATTTTTAATAAATTATACTAGCGGTATGGCTAGATTACACTACAGTAAAATATTCCAACAACGTATACTGTGGTATTACCAATATTATATAGTATTGTATTACATTGATAGGCCTACTGATAATATAATACGACATAAATAGTGCCGATGTGCAAGTAGAAAGCAGAGGTGCAATAGATACCTGAGGGAGAACTCTTATCACCACCAGAGGCCCGAGACTGTTCAACACTGCTTCCATGACCGGGCCGCGAGGACGCTAAGCCCCGAAATCCTGGCGAGGTAACCCACAAGGTAAGGTGTATACACGTGTCGTTGCCACTACTTACTGACAGCACGCCAGTGTCAATTATGTTGACATCGATGGAGACACAAAACTATACTGACTTTACAGTGGTATGATTTTCATGGTCTTAAAGACATTATTATAAGACCAAAAGGCTTGACCTTTGTAGCCTCTGTAGCCGTTGACGCCTTGATGCGCGTACTGTTACCAGCATTTCCGCCCCGCTGTCACTCTCACTCACTCACTCACCTCACTCACTCACTCACTCACCTCACTCACTCACTCACTCACTCACTCACTCACTCACTCACTCACTCACTCACACTCTACACATACACATACACATACACATACACACACGCACACTCAAAAGGGGGCCTGATAGCTGAGTGGGCAGAGCTCTGGACTCGTAATCCTAGTGTCCGGGTTCGATCCCCGGTGATGGCAGAAACAAAACTGAGACCGTTAAATCTGAGCTTATCAGGATGATTTTAAGAGTGGATTCTGGCGGTAAAGGATCTTTGCACGCTCTCTAGGTCAGCAACTTCTCCGGCTCTGAATGGGGCTGTTTGAGTGCAACAATATTCCACCCTAGAGAGCACTATGGTCTTTAAAATATCATTGGTATGGCGTCCCTTGTTTAGAAGACCTTGTCAACCCGTCCTCTTAAAAATGTCACTTTGACTCGTATGCTCACTATGGCCAAATTTGGACGTGATATTGAAATGAAATCGATTCACAAAGTGACGTACTGTCCCGTTTCTGTTTGAGTCGTCCGGCCTACTCGGTAAGGTTAGAAGAGGAAACTTTCAATTAACGTTTTTCATAACGTTTTGAAACTTTGAGAATTTCCTGCCCCCCTACTATCACAGACCCTTACCTTACTCTTATTGAAAAAAAAAATCCCAAATTTATTTTAATTTTTTTTTTTTCATTTCAAATTACGTCCACTTTCGGGCCATACTGGTAAACGGCCAAAAGCGACGTTATTTTTTAAGAGGACAGGTGGCCTTGTTATCCATCCGTCATTTTCTTGCAGTCGTGACAGCTACTTTATGGTGTTCTGTAAAGGTAATCAGGTCTTCTGACATGATTACTCCCAGATCCTTTACATTGCTTTTAGTTCTATAGTGTGATTTGACTGTTTTATATATGGTTTGCGTTTTTATATTTTTATTGTTTCCATAGCGCAGGAGCTGGAACTTATTTTCACTAAACATCATCATATTATCTGTGGACCATTGAAAGACCCGATTTACATCACATTGGAGGTTTGCCGTGTCCTCTATATTGTCTACTCGCATGAAAATCCGAGTGTCATCTGCAGATATGATACAGTGCTGTAGTTTGTATCCTTGTTTATGTCTGATATTAGGATGAGAAAAGTAACCGGAGCAAGTACGGTACCTTGGGGGGGGGAGGGGACTGAGCTTTTCACAGTAATGATCCGATTTTACTGTGTTGACTATTATACTCTGCGTTCTGTTCGTTAGCAAGTTGAAGATCCATCTCCCTACTTTGGCCTGTAATACCTTTTGTGCGCATTTTGTGTGCAATAACACTATGGGTCAACGTGTTCGAAGTTTTTTACAAAGTCTTGTCATATTACATCTGCATTTTGCATGTCTCCATGGCACCTATGGCCATGTTATGGTGATCTAGCAACTGTGAGAGGCAGGACGCCCTTTCTGAACCCGTGTGTCCAGGTTATGGAGATGATGTGATTCCATGTGATTTGTCATCTTAGCACTCTTTCAAAGATTTTTATGATGTGTGATGTTAGAGCTTATTGGTCTATATTTTTTCTGCTTTACTACCTCCTTTGTGAAGTGGCGCGATCTCCGCTGTTTAAGTGTATTAGGGATAACCACATATCTAGCTCCGTCTCCGAAAGGTGTTTAAGGCCTGTGATAGTTGTGTTTTGCACTGCTTTGTGAATATAGAATTCCAGGAGTCTGGTCCTGGTGCAGTGCATGAAGGTATGCCTTCATACTGAAGGCATACCTTATCATACTGAAGCCTCAGTACACTGTATATAAACACATCCCCCCCCCCACTCTTTCCATATAATACTTCTTACGTTCGTTCCGTTACGACTATTACATAGTTGCTTTCTCCTGATAATTCCCTTCCCCTTCCGATGATCAACGTCCCGCGGCCTGGTCTCTGACTAGGCCTCCTGGCTAGTGATCTGATCAACCGGGCTGTTAGACGCAGCTGCTCGCAGCCTGACGTATGAATCAGTCTGGTTGATCAGGTATCCTTTGGGGGTATTTATCACTTTCTCATTGGAACACAGTGAGAGGTTGGCCAGTTGTGTCTCGTATAATTAGAGCAGGTGTTGAAATCTTTTCCCCTTGATGTTGATAAGAGTTCTCTCTCAGCGTATCTGTTACACCTCTGCATTTCAAGGGGGGCTTCTTGCACATCATTCATGTCTCCTGGTCTCATGTGATATATATTATTTCCTGTGCAGATTTGGAACCAGTCCCTATAATAGTTTACAAGTGTAAAGTATTATGCATCTCTATCGCCTGCACTCAAGACAATACATTGTTAATGTTTTAAGGGGTCCAAACAATTTACGCGTTTCAGGGAGTGGATCTTTGCACGCTGTTCAGGTTTGCAATTTGTCCAACTTTGAATGGGGCTGTTATTGTGCAACAGTATTCTACCCTAGAGAGCACTAGTGTCTTAAAAAGTATCGTCACTGGGGTGGCATCTCTTGTCTGGAAGGTCCTTCTTATCCAACCTTCCATCTTCCTTGCAGTTTTGACGGCTACATTATGGCGTTCTTTATGGTAAGGTCTTCCGACATGATTACGTTTAAATATTTTATATTGTTATTTCTTTCTATAGTGTGATTTGATTGCGTTTTATATTGCTTAATATTTTTTAGTTTCATTTTGTCCATACCGCAGAAGCTGGAACTTACATTCATTAAACATGTTGTTATCTGTGGGCTATTGAAAGACCTGATATACATCAGTTTGGAGGTTTGCTGTGTCCTTTTATATTGTCTACTCGCATGAAAACCCTCGTGTCATTTGCTCAGGGTTATACGATAGTATAGTTTGTATCCGATATACACCCCCCCTCCTCTATATACACACCCCCACCTCCTCTATATACACCCCCCTCCTCTATATACACCCCCCCTCCTGTATATACACACCCCCACCTCCTCTATATACACCCCCACCTCCCCCTCTATATACACACCCCCACCTCCTCTATATACACACACCCCCACCTCCTCTATATACACACCCCCACCTCCCCCTCTATATACACACAACCCCCCCTCTATATACACACCCCCACCCCCTCTATATACACACCCCCACCTCCCCCTCTATAAGTTTCTGCAACATGGCTCTCCACTTTAACTGTATTACCATAAAACTATCTTTTGATCTTTATTATCTTAACATGCTAGTTGACCCTTCGACCTCTTTATGCAAGATGCTTGGCAACAATTACCCAGGACTCAAGTGGTGCCCTTCCCAGTGGTGCTTTGAGTCATGTTGTCCTCCATCAATTCCTCCGTAACTAATCCCTTTGACATTGCTCGTCTTGTGTCGCTTTGCTCTTGCATTGGCAGCCGGGATGATATCTTGCAGCTTCTTAAATATGACACGGGCCAGTCTTCGGTAGTCTTCCGGGCTTATTTTTATAATTACTGAAGGTGTGGTCCAGGTTACCCCGATGAGGTTCCGGCAATCCATGTCCCCGCGGCCCGGTTTCTGATCATGCCTCCTGGTTGGTGGTCTGGTCTTGCAGACTATTGAAAGCTGCTTGCTGCGTGCAGTCCGACGTTAGTAATCACTGCCCGGTGTATCAGGTACCCAGTGGAGCTCTTTATGAACTCCTTGAACAGAAGTCAGTTTACAATACCTGTGAGTTTAGAGGACAGGTGATGGAAAGCCTTGGGGGGCCTTAATGTTTGTAGAAAAGGCTTTGCTATGCCTGGAGTCTCATGGTACCGGTTCTGGAGCAGCTGGGTTGGTTGTTTCATGAGGTTCTTTGTCCAGGGTGGCGGTGCGCCGGGCTCCCTCCTCACCTGTGCTGGTGTTCCGTGTCTGGCCTCACCTAATCTCTACCCTTGTTGTTTACGCATCATAACTGTCCTCATTGTCTTTGTTTTGCCATGATCTGCCTTCCCCAGCCTCATCTTCCCGGTGATGCAAACATCCTTTTTTCTCGAAAACCTCCAATATATATATATATATATATATATATATATATATATATATATATATATATATATATATATATATATATGTCGTACCTAGTAGCCAGAACGCACTTCTCAGCCTACTATGCAAGGCCCGATTTGCATAATAAGCCAATTTTTCTGGAATTAAATATTTTCTCAATTTTTTTTCATATGAAATGATAAACCTACCCATTTCATTATATATGAGGTCAATTTTTTTATTGGAGTTAAAATTAACGTAGATATATGACCAAACCTAACCAACCCTACCTAACCTAACCTAACCTATCTTTATAGGTTAGGTTAGGTAGCCGAAAAAGTTAGGTTAGGTTAGGTTAGGTAGGTTAGGTAGTCGAAAAACAATTAATTCATGAAAACTTTGCTTATTAGGCAAATCGGGCCTTGCATAGTAGGCTGAGAAGCATGTTCTGGCTACTAGGTACAACATATATATAATATAATATACATATATATATACATATATATATATATAATATTTATATATATAATATATATATATGTATATATTTATATTATATATATATATATGTATGCGAACAAGCCTGAATGATCCCCAGGACTATATGCGAATGAAAACTCACACCCCAGAAGTGACTCGAACCCATACTCCCAGGAGCAACGCAACTGGTATGTACAGGGACGCCTTAAACCGCTTGACCATCACGACCGGACAACTGTCCGGTCGTGATGTGCATGATATATGCACATATGATATATGTGTGTGACGTGATATATGCAAAATTTTAGTTTTCATTCGCATATAGTTCTTGAACAGGCTTATTCGCATTTGTGTTCCTCACGTGTTGCCCCAAAAAATGAGTGATTTGATAAAATGCTATGCCCAAGATTACCATCCAAGTGCCGGCGGGGAAGTGGTTCATATAGCTCAGGCTATCACTTCCTTTTGTCCGGTCGTGATGGTCAAGTGGTTTAAGGCATCCCTGTTCATACCAGTTGCGTTGCTCCTGGGAGTATGGGTTCGAGTCACTTCTGGGGTGTGAGTTTTCATTCATATATATGAATGAAAACTCACACCCCAGAAGTGTGAGTTTATATAGTGTGTCGCATATAGTCCTGGGGACCATTCAGGCTTGTTCGCATTCATATATATATATATATATATATATATATATATATATATATATATATATATATATATATGTAAGTAAATAAAAAGGAAGGGAGTACCACCTCTGGCTGGAAGAAGGGGGACCCATAGCCCCGGAGGAAATCACACATAACGCATTGGAGGGAATGTAGGTCCCCTCCAATACAGTTTCTGTGTGCTTTTCTCCTACCACCCCTTCCTTTTTATATATATATATATATATATATATATATATATATATATATATATATATATTTAGTGAAGTTTCTAAGGGTTTTGTTACCGATGACGATTCCACTAATGTCTCGATTCCGATTCTTTTAAAAAATATGGTTGGATAATTATTTTTCTGAAAAAAATTGTATTCGAGTGTTGGAAAATTTATGCTTGCCATTATGAGTATGATAAATGTATTTATAATATAATAGATTGATTGTAGAATAAAAAAAGTGTTAAATCCAGTTTAATCTTCTGGAAGAAACCTGATAAATGAAAACATGCCATTATACATATAGACATACACGCCATAATTGTGTACTATACAATAAAATATAATTTTGTTATATAGCACTTCAACACTAGCTCAATTATAGCGTAGCTATTTCCTATTTACTCCAAAGTAATCCTTAATCTACAAATCACCAGAAAACAGAAGCGCTGAAAACAGTCCTTTACCATCACAGGTGAACGATACCATCGCAGGTGTATAATACCTTGTATTGTGATGTATTCAATTTACATTACAATACATAATTTTAATCCTTTTTCCAAATAAAATTACATTGTAATAGTACTGTACCTTTTGGTTAACTAGCGGTGATTCTTAGGATCAATGTCCCTGTGACCTGGCCAGAGACCGGGCCACGGGGACGTAGATCCTCGGAGCCAATGCAAGTAATCGTTAAATATGAAATGGTTTCGCTTAATCAGAATCGTTCAAACTAAAGCAACTCCTCTAACCTATCCTATTGAGGCGGACGAAGCGTTAGTACAGAGGTGGTGTTAACTTCTCTGAAGGACCGGAAGAGTTCAGACGCTGTGCTCGATAGCGCCCGAATCGAAGTGGCCGGAGTGTGAGAACAGGTTGGGCTAACTTGTGTGAATGAAGTCGTTGCCATCGTCGGGGGAAGTGGATGTTGCAGCCTGGTGCACTTCATGGCAGCGCCCAACGGTGCTATAAACGCCAAGGAACGATGCCCTTTGCGAAAGCGTATTGTGCAAGGAGTCAAATAAATTTCTCCGCCGTGTTGCAAGTTAACGTTTCGTAGATGTTTAAAACAAGAGCTTTTCTCAGTTCATTTAAAGAGGCTGCGAAGACATTCATGTCTTCATTCGGAGGGAACCGACTTCTATTATCTTACAATTCAAATGTGTAATGTTTTGATATCAGAAATAATATTTGGAAATATAAAATATTTTCTTAACAAGTAATCTTGGCCGGAGTGAAGTAGGGGAGGGAGGGAGAGGGGAATAAAGAGAGGTTGGAGGAAGGACGCGGTAATCCACAACAGGGGTGAGGCTGCCCGCCTCAATATTGATTGTTTTCCCTTTTACGTCTCCTGGCTCCTTCAAGTTTCCTTCTTGCTTTCTCTCTTCCTCCTCTCCTCCTCCCCCCTCCTCTCAGCAATATGTTCTGTTCATGGTGAACAGCATCGTAATCTTACCTCATTATTCCATGTATATCTATATTCTCACCAATTCAATCAATGTTATTATATGATCTCATAATTTATTAATATCTACATTGTTTGCAAATATGACATCAAACTCTTTGATTAATAGGTAAACAGCCCATGGCTTCTAGGTGTGGTAGTTGCTTAGTTGACTATTCAATATTCCATATGTAAAATAAATTGTGATATTTACCACAGAATGTTAACGTTGTTTTCCTTTGTTGTCTCAGGTGGGTTGGGACACGCCACAACCGCTCTGGTGAGGAGGGAGGTGGAGCTTGGTTAAGGTTGGTAACATGGTGGCTGATTCAACCAGAGTTGTCCGGAACTTGTGCAGCCGCCTTCAGTAGACGTGAGCTGGTTTGGGCCGCGTCCTCTGGCTTGGGTTGGACGACCCCGGGGTCCAGTGGACCATCCTGGCCAGCTCACCACCGGCAAGACAACTATCTCGTGTTGGCACTTGAATTACCCAACGTACCAACTTCAGCCGAAAGGCATATTTTTATACGAAACTATTAATGTTTGGATAGGGATTAATACACACACATGCCTTGCGTGGCATGTGTATAGCTAGGGAATGTGGATACTTCCAGCGTATGCAAATTCCCAGCATTTGTTTGTCTGCAGAACGGGATGCTCCGCGACTGTTGTGTAAGCGATTGATTGATGAAGATTAAGCCACTCCAGAGGTGCCACGGGCATGAATAGCCCGTAAGTGTAAGCGAAGATGTTCACTTGAGGTAGTAGGCATTCCGAGGCCTACACCCATGGGAGCCGGTGGCCGAGCGGACAGCACGCTGTGCACGTGATCCTGTGGTCTCGGGTTCGATCCCGGGCGTCGGCGAGAAACGATGGGAAGAGTTTCTTTCACCCTGTGCTCCTGTTACCTAGAAGTAAATAGGTACCTGGGAGTTAGTCAGGTGTCACGGGCTGCTTCCTGTGGTGTGTGTGTGGTGTGGAGAAAAAATAGTAGTAATAGTAGAAACAGTTGGCAGTTGAGAGGCGGGCCGAAAGAGCAGAGCTCAATCCCCGCAAGTACAACTAGGTGAATACAACTAGGTGAATACCGTGACGTAAGCTCTAACTTATCACGTTACCTGACTAGTAACTTCTCCCTCGGGAGGACGTGTTCAGCCGTCTTGTGTGCATAATGTCTTACTTAAGAGTTGTTGTCTTGTATATACTGTGTTGGTGTTCAGACGAGGGTCTCAGGAGGCCAGTAATTAATACTGTGGAATGTGAAATTGGAAATAATTATAATGTGTGTTAGAGCTAGTGAACATCTCTATAGTTATTTTGTGTATGTATTATAAGCGTGATTGATGCTACCTACCTTGTGTTACATTGGTTTCACTAGACTGTGCTGACCGGGGAGTCTCTTCTAAGCGACAGACAAACACGGAACTTTTAAAGTAAAAACCGAAATGTCTACGCGTTAAATTTGGTGTGTATTAAGATATTGAAGACCTACACCCTTCCCCCCTCCCTAATTCTCTTCCCCTGACCCCTCACCCACCATTTCACCAGTTCTCTCACCCTTCTCAACTCTCAAACCCCAGCTCTTGTCGCAACGTCTTCTCCAGTACTTTCAACCTTTCCTACTTAGCCAGTGTTGCTACTCTTTACCTCCATACTGTCCCATTTTAATTTAATTTTGCCCCGAGGGGAGAGTTTATTGGGCAGCGCCAGTCATCCTGTGAGTGGACACACCGCCATAGCAGCTTGTACAACACTCCCCAGTAGGAAGAAAACCCGCTGGATTGTTCATCCTGTCACTTGTACCCAAACTTAGCTGGGACCTTCTTAACTGTCTCAAGTGAACAGCTTCTCAAACAAGAAGATTAACATTTATCAACCCTTAAAATTTTAAGTTATCGTGCGGGTGCAAAATGGGGGAATCTCTTAAATTAAAGAACAGTATCTATATTTGACAAAGTGTTTTTCCTAACTCAAACAATGTGGAGCTTATTATTCTACACATTTCTAATGATTCTTAGATGCCCACACTCTCAGGTAGTGGTCAAGGCGGTGTCCGTCACTCTCACCGAAGATTCTGCAACTTTTCTTCTCAACTGGTGTTTCCATTCCTTATTTCCATGGATATTTGTATCCAAGACGAATTCTTGCTATTACTGATTCTCTCCCACGGCCACCTCCTCTTCGTCCATAATGATTGAGATTGGCAGCTGCAACCATGTTGTACCAGCATACAGATTCACTGATTTGTTCTTTTATCCTCCTCTCCTCAGTAACCTTGTCGCGGTGATGTTGCCTGATGCTACCTCTAATTTGTAAAAGTCTTGGCATCTATACTCCCTTGTCACTCCTCAGCTCCTCCATCTTCACGCTCCCAGTCCCCACTTCCCCTTCTCTACTGACTATATTATCACTGCCCTTCCTCCCGATTGATTGATGAAGATTAAGCTACCCAAAAGGTGGCACGGGCATGAATAGCCCGTAAGTGGTGGCCCTTTTGAGCCATTACCAGTATCAAGAGCTGATACTGGAGATCTGTGGAGGTGCGACTGCACCCTGCGTGACGGCAGATGTCTCCCGTCTTCCTCCTATGTTGTTGTTATAGATTCAGCTACTCGGAACAAGTTCCAAGTAGCACGGGCTATGGTGAGCCCGTAACTTACCTGGCACAGGAGCTGGGCAAGAAGCACGGGCTATGGTTAGCCTCGTGGATGGTGAGCCCGTAACTTACCTGGCACAGGAGCTGGGCAAGAAGCACGGGCTATGGTTAGCCTCGTGGACAGGAGATGTCTCCCGTCCATCCTCCCATCTCTGCCTCCCATATATACCTCCCCAATACTACCATCACAACTTTCATCTTCACCTTCTTCCACATAACCCCAAGCGGTGCCATACTATCTATCCTGATTCCTCTCTGCTGTAATCTAACTTTATCACCTTTCCTCCGCCCCCCCCCCCGCCTTTCACAACAGGGGGCGGAAGGGATTGTACCACATGATCGACAATTGAAGGTGTGTAGCCGGGTACAGTTGCTCCACCCGCAGCCTTCCACTTGGATGCTCACACACCCGCAGCCTTCCACTTGGATGCTCACACACCCGCAGCCTTCCCCTTGGATGCTCACACACCCGCACCCATCTACTTGGATGCTCACACACCAGCAGCCATCCACTCGGATGATCACACACCCGCACCCATCCACTCGGATGCTCTCACACCAGCAGCCATCCACTCGGATGATCACACACCCGCACCCATCCACTTGGATGCTCACACATCACACCCATCCACTTGGATGCTCACACACCCGCAACCATCCACTCGGATGCTCACACACCCGCAGCCATCCACTCGGATGATCACACACCGTACCCATCCACTCGGATGTTCACACACCGTAGCCATCCACCTAAACGTTCACACACCGCAGCCATCCACCTAAACGTTCACACACCCACGAACCCATTCACTAAAATGTTCACAAACAAGCGATGACTTGAGACCCCCCTCCCCCCCCCCCCCACTCCGCCACTACCCAGCCTGTCGGTTGGCAAGATAGCAACGGGAAGAGGACAAACAACGTTCTCCCGGAAGAATGGAGATATTGGGTGTTAACCCAGCCTCCAGCCCGCGCTATATTTTTGGCGGGCCAGTTATCTCCGCCGTAACAAATGGGCGAATATTTTGCCGTCTCCTCGGCAGCGACCCGGGTCACTGGGCTGCGGGTGGCGCGGCTCTGAGCCAACGCGAGCGGGTCGTGTGTCAAGAGCAAAGGAAATATCCTCGGCAAACTTATAATTTCCGCTCAAAAAAACCTGAAGACGATAAGTGATCTTTCGCGGAGGGAACTTTGGCGCGTGTTTGGTAAACTGCCACTCCTGCCCTCCTCCGTCTTGTTGCCGAGGGTACCCGGAGGTGGTGTAGGGGTTGTACTCGCCTAGTTGTGCTTGTGGCGGTTGGGCTCTGGCTCTTTGTCCTGCCTCTCAACTGTCAGTCAACTGGTGTACAGTTTCCTGAGCCTTCTTGACTATCATACCTACATTTCAACTGTGTAGGGAGTCTACCTCCACCTGCTACGACCTGCAAATGACATGCTACGGATGTGCGACAGTTTGCCTTAAACCAGCAAATAGTAGAACCAACTAGGAAGGAGAACACGCTGGACCTCATTTTCACTAATAATGATGAATTGATCAGGAACATAATGATTACAAATACCTGTTACTCAGATCACAACTTAATTGAAGTTCTGACAAGCATGGGGAGTAGACCTGCACAACCAGTCCCGAATCCCAGTGGAGAATATTCCACTTGCAAATTCAATTTCAGTAATAAACCGATAAACTGGGAGCAACTAAACCAAGACCTCACAGAAATAAACTGGGAAGAACAACTAGAAGTTGCAAACCTGAACCAGTGCCTGGAAAAAATAAGCTCAGTAGCACTAGAAATATGCTCAAACCGCATACCCCTAAGAAAAAAAGAGGAAGAGATGCAGATTGGAACGGGAACGTCATTCCCTCTATAGGCGAAGATAACGAATCGCGGAACAACTTGAGAGTCGCACCGTATCTCAAGAACGGTGAAGAAGGTTAGGTAGAGAAATAGAAACAATTGAACTCAAGCTACAATAATCATACAAAACCCAGGAGAGGCAAAGAGAGCAAAAGGCCATCAGTGAAATAGAGAGAATCCGAAATATTTTTCTCCTATGCAAAATTAAGATCAAAAACCACATCTAGTATCGGGCCCCTGCGAAAAGGAGATGGAACTTTCACTGATGACAAGAAACAAATGAGCGAGATACTGAGGAATCAGTACGACTCTGTTTTCAGCGAGCCACAAAACACTAAAGATTGATAACCCAATTGAATTTTTCATAGATATGATACCAATATCAAATCATATATCAGACGTCACCCTATCCCACTGGATTTTGAAGAAGTCATAGACAGTATGCCTATGCACCAGGCCCTGATTCTTGGAACTATATTCATCAAAAACTGTAAAAAAAACACTTATCGCAGGCCTTCACATTCTTTAGAGACAGGGCCTAGATACTGGCGTTATCCCTGGCATACTAAAAACAGCAGAGATAGCACCACTCCATAAAGGAGGAAATAAGGCAAGATAAAAATTACAGACCGATATCACAAACATCACACATCATTAAAATCTTTGAAAGGGTGCTAAGAAGTAAGATCACAAAATACATGGAATCACAGCATCTCCATAACCCTAGACAACATTGTTTCAGAACAGGTCGCTTTTGCCTGTCAGTTGCTGGACCACTAATATATGATGTAATTTACAGAGACTTCGCAAAAGTCTTCGACACATGTGACCATGGTGCCTGCACACAGAAATAACATCACATGAGACCAGGAGGCATGGCAGGATGTGCAGAATACCCCCGTTGAAGAGCAGAGGTGCAACAGGTACTCTGAGGGAGAACTCTATCAACATCAGAGGCCCGAGACTGTTCAACTCGCTTCCACTACACATAAGGGGCATAACTGGCAAACCCTTCACAGTGTTCAAGAGGCAGCAGAACTTGACAAGCACCTCCAAAAATACGTGATTATCAGGCAAGCGAGCAGCCGTATCCAACAGCCTGGTTGACCAGTCTAGCAGCGAGAAGGTCTGGTCGAGGACCGGGCCGCGGGGACGCTAAGCCCCGAAAACATCTCAAGGTAAGGTAACCACCACGTCCCTTCCTAATGCATTCCATCTGTTAACTACTCTGACACTGAAAAAGTTCTTTCTAACGTCCCTGTGGCTCATTTGGGTGCTAGGTTTCAACCTGTCCCCCCCCCCCCCCTTGATCGCGTCTCACCGTGCTAAACAGTTTATCTTTATCTACCCTGTCATTCCTCTGAGAATTTTATAGATAGTGATCATGTCTCCCCTAAATTATCTCTTCCAGTGTCGTAGATTCAGTTCTACAATCTTTC
>WNGS01109635.1:18147820-18164054 GCA_020271785.1 Procambarus virginalis
TCCCTTCTTGAGGCTGTGGGTCCCTATAACTGCACCAGAGGTGGTACCCCCCCATATTATTTATATATATATATATATATATATATATATATATATATATATTATATATAGATATATATATATATTTATTTATTTATTATTTATTTATTTATTTTGCAAGGCGACACAGCATTGCCGACATTCTTACCCTCGACCAGTACTACCGGTGAATTAGTGAATGAGATACTACTAGAATACCTAAGAGACTCCATTGGGATTTATGATGCCAAATTCGCGAACGGAGCGAGCCAGTGGGACACTCTTGCCAACTCTCAAACTCGACCAAAGGAGCCCAGACCCATGAATGAGTCGACTCGTAAGAATGTACACTCCCTGCTACCTAATCTCCCGGCATTGAGTGTTGACATCCAGCTGTTCCTTAGCTGCGTGAGAGCAGCTGTCAGAGTACGAGCAGCAGTTGGGGAGATCCAGGTGTCCCCTAGACAGGTGGTGCCCAGGTGGTGGTGGAGCGTCGCGTGTACGGGAACTCTGCTACATTACCCACCATAACACCCCGCGACACCCCACCACACCCGGCTACACCTGCACCAAACATCCGCTGGTGGACATGACACACGGGCGACTTCACCTAACACAAATGTTATAGAAAAGTCAGACAACAAATAATACTACCAAAGTTCCTTGCAGTGGCAGCATACATGTCGCCTAATTAAATCATCTAACCTATACTGCACCTCGGTAATCAACTTAATTTAAATTTTAATTACTTAAATACTTCTGCAACAAATTGTTATAGCATAAATGAGCGGCGGCAATATTTTTTTATCACATAATTTAAATAAATGGGACACGAGGCATCTGCCCATTTCTTTCTGGATCAGCCGGAAATCGAACCTGGGTTCGTGGACTGTGAATCACGAACGCCGTCCGCGAGACATCTCTCACCCCTTTCTCTCTCTCTCTCTCTCCTCTCTGCCTCCTTATCCCTCTCTTTCCCTCCCACTCTCTTTATCTCTCTTAAATAACATGATGTTTAACAGGGATAAATTTCAGGTATTCAGGAACAGCAAAAATGAGGATCTGAAACATAATACAGAGTACAAAACACAATCGAATCTTCCATAGTAGAAAAACAGCATGTCAAGGATTCGGGAATAATTGATGTCCGACGTCTAACGTTTAGGGAGCATAACCAAGCAAATATTGCGTCAGCCAGAAAAATGATCGGATGGATTACGAGAACTTTCAAATCCAGGAATCCAATCACAATGGTTGTACCTTCAAGTCACTTGTGTTGTCCCGTCTTGAGTAATGCTCTGTACTCACTTCCCCTTCAGAGCAGGAGAGATTGCTGAAATAAGAGGGAATATAGAGAACATATACGGCCCGCATAGACGAGATAAAACACCTAAATTATTGGGATCGTCTCAAAGCTCTCCAAATGTACTCTCTCTAGAAAGGAGACAGAGAGATACCAAATAATATACACATGAAAATACTGGAGGGCCAGGTCCCAAATCTGCACAGTAAAATAACAACGTACTGGATGTGACCGATATGAAAGAAAATGCAAGATTGAACCAGTGAAGAGCAGAGGTGCAATAGGCACAATCTAGAGAGCACTGTATAAACATCAGAGGTCCGCGGCTGTTCAACGTCCTATATATATTGGTATTTAAGAGACATGAATTGTAGTGTGTTGTATCGTGAAGAGTTTGGTCGTAAATGATTAGAGTGGAGTTAGGACGCTTCGGTCTAAAGTTTATGGACATATAACAGTGAAGTGCGTCTGGAGCTTGTGGCAGACGCCGGCGGCTCCACGCATCATCCCCTCTTTTATTGACATTACCACCGATAATGAATTTTTGTGTTGCTAATAAAGTCTCGCTGATGTCGCCCGTATTTTGGCTACTTGTAGTTCGGATTAGTTTGTTACATTTTTGGCTCTAATATATTTTGTGTGTATTGTGTGTATATTTTTGTGTGTTTTGGCTCCAAGGTATTTTGTTGGGGTTGGACATATATATGAGTTGGACTGGGTGGTTATAGATAGGAGCTGCCTCGTATGGGCCAATAGGCCTTCTGCAGTTACCTTTGTTCTTATGTCATTTTACTTGTTGGTTAATTGGTTTTATTATATGTTTGTGTTTAGTTGCTGTTTTTAGGACAAAAAACTCAGTGTGAGAGATCCAGCATTCGTGCAGCCTTGTTTGTATTGCTTTCAAGGCCACAGGAGGCTTGATGAGGGTTCCAACCTGTGCCCTAAGTGTTGATGTGTTCTTTGATATATCATTTGATATTTACCGCCTGGTGCCGCATATTGCCTCATGAAACCAAAATACCCAACTAGACTTCCTGATAACGCAAACGGCGTCATGCAAAATGTTTGCAATGGCTTATTGTTAAATAAGACGGTGGGCGGTGGTGGAAAGGGTTACAGAGGCACATCATGGGTTCAGGAACTGAACCCCATAGTTCGTTTAGCTAGGCAAGTGACAATCATCTGAAGCTAGTTACATAATTGTTAATATTACATGTACATATATATATACATTCATGTACACATATACATATACACATCGATAATCTTTTTTATATCACAAGTGATTCCTGTGATTCAACAAGAGGCTCAAAACAGTCACT
Source organism: Procambarus virginalis (assembly GCA_020271785.1). Classification (NCBI taxonomy): domain Eukaryota; kingdom Metazoa; phylum Arthropoda; class Malacostraca; order Decapoda; family Cambaridae; genus Procambarus; species Procambarus virginalis. The sequence continues at coordinate 18,150,464 of WNGS01109635.1, forward strand.
TCACAAGACAATTTACATCTATGGTGAGTCACACAGTTACTGGTCTTGCTCCACACCCACCCAACTGGGCGGCAGCTTGACAGTCATGTGCAGGCTGCCCCTACAGTAAGCAAATTTTGGATACTTCGCTAAGATTGCTGGCAGTACATCATTATGAATGAAGTACTTACACATTTCTTGGACTCCATTGATGGTGTTATCTCTGAATTGCGTTATTTTTCACATTCTATTATGACGCAAAGTATGCGAATAGTTCTGTTGACAGAGTTTACATTTAGTCAAATCTACATCAGCAGATGTTGCAAGCTCCAGAGGTACTTGTAGCAAGGAAATTTCCTTGCATCAGAAGGACAATATCCAAATAATAGCTTACCAGTCCAGCAACCAGGAGGCCTGGTCGACGACCGGGCCGCGGGGACGCTAAGCCCCGGAAGCACCTCAAGGTGCTTCCGGGGTACCTTCCTCACCATACGCAGGTACCTTCCTGCGTATGGTGAACATGCTGATGAGGCTTATGTTTAGATGTAGCGCTTTATTGTTTGTGTTATATTACTGAGCAAAAATCTGTCCATTATGGAATTAGATTATTTATAGTTAAATATAAAGTACAATTAATTTTACGCGGTTGTTGTTTTAGATTCAGCTACTAGGAACAAAAGTATCCAAGTAGCACAGGCTATGGCGAGCCCATAGTGGACTTTTTTTACGTGGTCTTTGGGCGGTTCAGGTTAGTGCTGGTACTAGCCTGACACTCACCAGGTGACGGAAATACATCGTGGGTAGATCTTCCACCCAGTGTTCCTGTGTACTTGTTCTCCTGTACTTGTTCCTGTGTACTTGTTCCTGTGTACTTGTTCCTGTGTACTTGTTCCTGTGTACTTGTTCTCCTGTACTTGTTCCTGTGTACTTGTTCCTGTGTACTTGTTCTCCTGTACTTGTTCCTGTGTACTTGTTCCTGTGTACTTGTTCTCCTGTACTTGTTCTCCTGTACTTGTTCCTGTGTACTTGTTCTCCTGTACTGTATATTTGTTACCATCTTGTATGGCCTTTGTCATGGTTCGCGACCCCGTCATGCGTGATGTAAAGTTCATTTTCTTGTAATTTTGCTATATTACCTCCTAGCCTATTTTTAACATGTAAATATTGATGTAGATGAAAGATAGAAATCGCGTGCCATTTTTATTTAAAAACAAATCAACACAAAAGTTTGGTGGAAGTGTGTTCATTAACTGTGTACTCACCTAGTTGTGCTTGCGGGGGTTGAGCTTTGGCTCTTTGGTTCCGCCTCTCAACGGGAGCTGTGTGTGTGTTAGTGAGCTTGACAGTGTGCTGGAGTGGACGCCTGCCGCTCCTCACCCTCCAGAGTGTAATGCTGCTTCAACATACACTCGCTTCTTACAGTAATTAATTCGATTTACTTCTTCCTCTTACAGGTGAGTGGTTGGTGTCCGCGTGAGGCGAAGAGCGGACGTTGAGGGCTTCATTAGGAGCATCGCAACACACGCCCCTCCCCCCCCCCCCCACCCACCATGGGCGTGGGAGGGGCGGGCTGAGTAAGACGGTGGACCACGGATTCCCCCCCTCCCCCACCCTCTCTATCTCTAATGGTTTCCCGCGCAAGTTGGTTTTGCTTTTGAATGATGGTGTGGAGCTGAGAGTAGTGTGTTGAGGGCTCTGGGTTATGGAAAGTGTGCACATATATTTTTTTGTCGTATATAGTGAGCCATATAACTTTATAGTATCTGGAAAATAATCTCGGGAAAATTGTGTTATCTGGCAACGGGAGAGATGTGGCGCTTTGATAGGCGAGTTTGTCCTTTCCGTTTGTCTACGCTTGTGAGAGAGACTTGGGGGTCTTGAGTTGGCAGGAGGCTTAAGAGCGTCCTTGCGACAATGGGAGGCGAGCATTAGGAGCAGCCAGGGGTCTGGTGAAGGATTATACGCGAGCGACGTGAATGATGCAGTCGTTTGTGGAGCAGTGGCTGGAGACTGGGGGCTGCGAGGACCCGGCGGACGGCGGTAATGAACGGAGGAGACGGGTGTAGGACGCACCTTCTGTCAACACACCCCGGCAGGAAAGGATGTTGAGGACTCTTGGAACACGACAGGTGCATTAAAGCAGAGGAAGGGTTAGGACGTTGTGAGAACGTCGGCTGTATGTGTTAGTGGAGATAAAGTTATATTGTGTGTTTAAACGACGTGTTTGTCGTCTGTGTTGTATTAAGCGCGTATAATTACTCTGAGGATTGATGTAATTTACATTATCTGAGATGAAGTCTTGCAGGTAGGTTTTTCGTGGTGGTAACTGAGTTATTGGTATCTTTTTTTCCCCGCGGTACGTCGACTATGCCTGAGCACTTGTGTAAAGATAAGACTGAAAAATAATGCATCTTTTCACATTAACCTCATGGAAGGCTATATAGACCTATATGAAGCACTCAACTAATGGTTCCCTAAGGATTTAACAAACAGGAGCACCTACTCGATACTGGAGAGGAGAGGCTCTTATTGGTTGTCGGCCAATGCACCTCTCTTATTCGTTGTCGGCCAATGCACCTCTCTTATTCGTTGTCGGCCAATGCACCTCTCTTATTCGTTGTCGGCCAATGCACCTCTCTCTTATTGGATGTCGGCCGTGTCGACCAGACTGTTGGGCGCCGCCGCATGTACTCCGACTCCGATCAGATACTGTTTGGTGTATTTTTCTCAAAAAGTCAGTTAATATTTTCCCTTACCTTTAGAGAGAGGGTTTTGAAAAGTAAAAAGTCTTGGTGCCTTATTGCTTATAGAATTATCCGTTAAAAGTACTTATTGCGTCTCTACTTCCCAGTGGTAAATCACAATAAAAGTTCTTAATAACATTTCATCCACTTGGACAATAGACAACCACTTTGCCTGGACGGTAGAGCGACAATCTCGCTTCACGCAGGCCGGCGTTCAATCCCCAACCGTCCAAGTGTTTGGGTACTATTCCTTTCCTCCGTCCCATCCCAAAATCCTTATCCTGACCCTAGTTATACAGTCATAATTACTTGGCGCTTTCCCTTGATAATTCCCTCCCTCCCCTCAGGTAATAGGAGCCTCGAACCACGGGCTGTCAGAATGGTATCCACGTTTATTGTGGTTAGCAATACTGTGCTCAAGCATCACCCTAGGGGAGGCCTAAAGTCTTAATTAGGTAACATTGGCACATCTTTGAGATACTCTCTTATTGTGGTGTGTTCAGTACCTCTGTGGTTGGAGCTGCTGGCTACCATTCTGGTGGTCGGTAGTTCAAGGCTCCTATTCTCAGAGTGTATGAAGTAAGTGTGTGTGTGTGTGTGTGTGTGTGTGTATTCACTTAGTTGTATTCACTTAGTTGTATTTTACGGGGGTTGAGCTTTGCTCTTTCGGCCCGCCTCTCAACTGTCAATCAACTGTTTACTAACTACACTAACTACTTTTTTTTTTTTTTTTTTTTTCCCCCCACACACACACACACATACACACACACACACACACCCCAGGAAGCAGCCCGTGACAGCTGACTAACTCCCAGGTACCTATTTACTGCTAGGTAACAGGGGCATTCAGGGTGAAAGAAACTTTGCCCATTTGTTTCTGCCGGGTGCGGGAATCGAACCCGCGCCACAGAATTACGAATCCTGCGCGATATCCACCAGGCTACCTGGCCCCATGTATGTGTGTGTGTGTGTAAGCAAATATATATGTGTACATACAAAAGAATGGGGGTGGTAGGAGAAGAAAATATTAGTGTTCAGTGAGAAACCACAAGGTCTCCTCTGAATACGTTTTATTTTCTTCTCCGAGGCTATGGGTCCCCACATTGGCACCAGAGGTGGTACCCTCACAAACTTTTATATATATATATATATATATATATATATATATATATATATATATATATATATATATATATATATATATATGTCGTACCTAGTAGCCAGAACGCACTTCTCAGCCTACTATGCAAGGCCCGATTTGCCTAATAAGCCAAGTTTTCATGAATTAATATATTTTCTCTAATTTTTTTCTTATGAAATGATAAAGCTACCCATTTCATTATGTACGAGGTCAATTTTTTTTTATTGGAGTTAAAATTAACGTAGATATATGACCGAACCTAACCAACCCTACCTAACCTAACCTAACCTATCTTTATAGGTTAGGTTAACCTAACCTAACCTATCTTTATAGGTTAGGTTAGGTAGCCGAAAAAGTTAGGTTAGGTTAGGTAGGTTAGGTAGTCGAAAAACAATTAATTCATGAAAACTTGGCCTATTAAGCAAATCGGGCCTTGCATAGTAGGCTGAGAAGTGGGTTCTGGCTACTAGGTACGACATATATATATATATATTATATATATATATATATATATATATATATATATATATATATATATATATATATATATATATATATATTTATATATATATATATATATATATATATATATATATTATATATATATATATAATATATATATTTATATATATATATATATATTTATATATATATATATATATATATATATATATATATATTTATATATATATATATATATATATATATATATATATATTTATTTATATATATATATATATATATATATATATTTATTTATATATATATATATATATATATATATATTTATTTATATATATATATATATATATATATATATATATATATAATATATAATAGTACATGATTACAGGATTACAAAATGTGGCATTAACACATACACAACACGACCATTACAAATAAAATTAAAAACACACCAACTGGATACATTAATAAATGATAGACAGATTCGATCATTGTTGCAAGTCAAACACCTTCTCGAACTCNGCGGCCCGCAGAGCCACATACCCACCACAGCCCGCTGATCCGGGACTTCTCTTAGGAAACAGTCCAGTTTTCTCTTGAAGATGTCCACGGTTGTTCCGCAATATTTCTTATAGTCGCTGGAGGACGTTGAACAACCGCGGACCTCTGATGTTTATACAGTGCTCTCTGATTGTGCCTATGGCACCTCTGCTCTTCACTGGTTCAATCTTGCATTTTCTTCCATATCGTTCACTCCAGTACGTTGTTATTTTACTGTGTAGATTTGGGACCTGGCCTCCAGTATTTTCCACGTGTATATTATTTGGTATCTCTCTCGTCTCCGTTGTAGTGAGTACATTTGGAAGCTTGGAGACGATCCCAATAATCGAGGTGTTTTATCGCGTCTATGCGTGCTGTGTATGTTCTCTATATTCCTTCTATTTCAGCATCTTCCCAGCTCTCAAGGGGAACGTGAGTATTGAACAGTACTCAAGACGGAAGAGCACACGTAATTTTAAATTTCTCGTAATCCATCCTTTCATTTTTCAGACTGACGCAATATTTGCTTGGTTATGCTCCCTAAAAGTTAGGTCGTCAGACATCATTATTCCCAAATCCTTTTCTTGCTGTTTTCCTACTATGGCAGATTTGATTGTGTATTGAAAACTGTATTATGTTTGTCCTCATTTTTACCGTACCGGAGTTCCTGGAATTATCACCGTTAAACATCATATTATTGTCTGCTGCCCAGTCGAAAACTTTATTAATATCTGCTTTATTTTCAATGTCTTCAACAAGGTGATTTTCCTGCTGATTTTTATGTCATCTGCAAAGGATGATACGAAGCTATGACTTGTATTTTTATCTATATCTGATATGAGAATAAGGAAAAGCAGTGGTGCAAGGACTGTACATTGAGGTACAGAGCTTTTAACTGCACTTGGACTCGATTTTATATGGTTCACTGTTGCTCTTTGTGTTCTGTTCGACAGAAAACTGAGTATCCAGCGTCCTACTTTACTAGTTATTCCCATTGACCTCATTTTGTGTGCTATCACTCCATAGTCACATTTGTCGAATGCTTTTGCAAAGTCTGTGTATACCACATCTGCATTCTGTTTTTCTTCTAATGCCTCAGTGATTTTGTCGTAATGGTCAAGTAGCTGTGAGAGGCATGATCTTCCTGCTCTAAATCCATGTTGGGCCTGGATTGTGGAGGTCATTGGTTTCCATGAAACTACTGACCTGACTCATGATCACTCTCTCAAATACTTTTGTTATGTGGGACGTTAGTACAACTGGTCTATAATTCTTTGCCAATGCTTTGCTCCCTCCCTTGTGTAGAGGAGCAATGTCTACTGTTTTAAGCGCATATGGTATCTCCCCCGTGTCCAAGCTCTTCCTCCACACTGTACTGAGTGCCTGTGCTACTGGCACTTTGCATTTCTTTATAAATATTGAATTCCATGAGTCTGGCCCCGGGGCTGATTGCATGGGCATGTTCTCAATTTCCCTTTCAAAATCTGCCACGCGCATGTTATCAGATATATATTTACAGGGGTTTGGATATCACGTATCTAAGAAGTTGTCCGGATCTTCCACTTTCATTCTGTTTTTTGGAGTGCTAAACATGTCCTCATACTGTTTTTGTTTTTAGGATTTCACTGATTTCTTTATCATCCTCCGTGTATGAACCTTCATTTGTACGAATAGGTCCAATACTGGTAGTAGTTTTTGCTTTGATTTCTCATATGTGAAGAAATATTTTGGGTTTTCTTTATTTATTGAATTGCTTTCTGTTCTAGTTGCCTTTCTTCAATCTGATATGGATGCTTCAGTCTGTTCGATATCCTCAATTTCCCTGTTTAAATTATTCCTTTGTATGGAAAGTCGTGTCCGCTTAAGCATTTCCGTTATTCTTTTTCTTTTGTAGTGTCGTCTGCGTTCTCTTTCTATGTTGGACTTCTTTCTGGCTTTCCTCAAAGGCACATGTTTCAGACTTCATATATTTCAGATATCAGTTTTTCTATTCCCTCCCCATTGACAGCCTCTCGACTGTCAGTCAACTAGCGTACAGATTCCTTAGCCTACTGGGCTCTATCATGTCTACATTTGAAAGTGTGTATTGAGTCAGCCTCCACGCATGTGTGTTACCTTGCGTGAGAGAAATATATATTTATAGTAGATCCAGATAAAAATGAGGTGAGGGAGGTCGGGAGGTGTACATGTGTATGACCTCCAGTGGTCGGGAAGATCGGGAGTCAGTTCATTAGATAACCAGTTGCTAGAAATAAGGGGTCCAAGAGCTATAAACTTGATCCTGCAGGCACAGATAGGTGAATGCATGTTATGGCTTCAACTCTCTCCCTCATTATGTAATCTCTTCCCACTACCCAACAACCTCTCTACCTCTTGACCGTCAACTCTCAACAAACTCTTCCCGTTCTTCAGAGTTCAACCCCTCCTCGCCTCGCAAGCACCTCCTCTCCTGCTCCCTCCATCATCATCATCTTGAAGACTCTCTCTCCCTTCTTCCCACAATGTTTGACACACACACTCCTCTTCCCTACCAAATCCCTAACTCTGTCCATGGAGGACAGAAGAAAATGTTTGCTGATTAGCATTGTAAATGGAATGCCACGTTTGTAGTAAAAAAAATAATTAATAAATAATAATAAAAAACTTACCGATCCTACCCCATAACACACGCACTCCCATTATGGTTTCGGTTCTTTTATTTATTATGCACCCCATACCCATCCCGTAGGCGGTGGTGGAAATGATTACAGAGGCGCATAATAGGTTCAGGAGCTGAACCCTCATAGTTCGTTTAGTTAAGCAAGTGACAATCTTGTGACGCTACTTACACAATTGTTAATATTACATACACATATACATATATATACACAAACATATATATACATACATATACACCAGCATTCCTTACTTCTTCAGGACCCATGCACTCTCGCTGTACACAGCCAAGTACACTCAACACTCATAAGACGCCTCCCCGAGACATTCCTGACTATCCACAGTCCGTCTTACAGCCTCCAGAAATACCAGGCACCCCGTCAGTAACGTTCCGTCGAGCAACAGTCTGGATAAGTTGGCTGTACCTGCTAGACATTTCTGACCAGTGGTGTCGATGTGGGGAGCAAACTTTAGTCTTAGTCACTCTAGCACTATATAGGGGCACGAGTCGTCACTATCACTGTTCACGGGCATGATTCATCACTATCACTGTTCGGGGACCCGATTCATCACTAGCACTGTTCGGGGACCCGATTCATCACTAGCACTGTTCAGGGGCACGATTCACCATCACTGTTCGGGGGCACGATTCATCACTATCACTGTTCAGGGGCACGAGTCATCACTATCACTGTTCAGGGGCATGATTCATTACTATCACTGTTCGGGGGCATGATTCATCAAGCAGTTACGCGAGTACTTTGGAAACTTTCCCGTCTGTTCGCGTTCTTGGCGGTTACCTCGCGATTTAACAAACTGTTTACGAACGACGATCTTCCCCAAGACCGCCCCCCCCCCTCCCTTCACGCTAAGACACCTCCTAGGTACTCCTAGCTCTCCACGCTAAGACACCTCCTAGGCACTCCTAGCTCTCCACGCTAAGACACCTAGGCACTCCTAGCACTCTACGCTAAGACACCTCCTAGGCACTCCCAGCTCTCCACTCACATATATTTTTATTGGACTTTCATGCCTTTATGTTGCACAGAAATACATTCATGCACAGATTGCAAATCAGTTATTCATTCAGAATACACATCATTTGAGTCTCTTGGGAGGGGGGGTGTTGTGCATTGTTGTTAGTAGTCTTGTTCTGTTAATGGTCATCTCTCACTGTTTGGGTTTCAGCGGCCCATTTTTGGTGGTCTCTTTTTTTTCGGTTAGGACTGGGAGCCGGTCGGCCGAGCGGACAGCACGCTGGACTTGTGATCCTGTGGTCCTGGGTTCGATCCCAGGCGCCGGCGAGAAACAATGGGCATAGTTTCTTTCACCCTATGCCCTGTTACCTAGCAGTAAAATAGGTACCTGGGTGTTAGTCAGCTGTCACGGGCTGCTTCCTGGGGGTGGAGGCCTGGTCGAGGACCGGGCCGCGGGGACACTAAAAAGCCCCGAAATCATCTCAAGATAACCTCAAGAAGCCATCAGAGCGTCTCCGCTGCCTCTCCGAAATGACAGGCAGCCCGAGGCCTTGGCCATCCAATACTTTCTTGTTTCAAGGCGGCCGCTTTTAGTTTCAATAAGTATTGGAAAATATATATTGTGAATAAGTTGCAGTTACGTGAGGCTCTTGCTCCATTTTGTATTAGAAAAAACAATATTACAGGTTTGAAACATTTATATGGAAACAGTCGCGTTGCTGAGTAGTTTACATAAAACGACATTGGAGATCTGTCCGTATACCAACGACGAGCACGTCTACACAAGGAAAGTATAATAGCGTGATATATGACCCTTCTAGCATGTCGTGGCTAGAGGGTACAGCGTGCGTCGGGTAGTCACCTGGGGCCAGATTCAAGAAGCAGTTATGCAAGTACTTACGAACGTGTACATCTTTCCTCAATCTTTGACGCCTTTGGTTACATTTATTAAACAGTTTACAAGCAATAAAACTTCCCAATCAACTGTTGTTATTGATATAAACAGCCTCCTGGTGTTTCGGAGCTCATTAACTGTTTAATAATTGTAAACAAAGCCGCGAAAGATTGAGAAAAGATGTACAGGTTCGTAAGTGCTTGCGAAACTGCTTCGTGAATCTGACCCCTGGTGAACGCTAGTTCACTCCCCGCTCTGCTCCAGCGATTGTTTTTTGGAGCGCTTCATTTGATCCTTCCTTCAGTGTTTCAGAACTATATTAAGTTATGAGGCGTTAAAAGTGTGTGTACTTCGCCTGAGTGTTCCTGCTTCAGCTTTGGACCTCTTGCCTTATCACCTACTTGTACACATTTACTGCAACGACTCTGGATCTAAATATCGCAAATCATATCTGCATTTTAATTGTGGGTGGAGTTGGCTCCTACAGATTCCTCGTATAGTTCATTCTAATTTATTACTATTACGCTCAAAAATATTTCCTCGCAGCACTCTAGTTCATCTCTGACTAGCTTCCACCACACCCCTCTTGTTCTGTTCGTGTTCAATGTGAACATTTCCACTATTTGCTCTATGTACAATATTCTTTTCTCTGTACTTTGACAATACCTTTATCTTAGTTATACAAAATAGCAATAATACTATTGTATTATTGTATTATTATAATTATAATATAATACTATTGTATTATTATAATTTTTTCCAAAAAGATATGTTTTAATTTTTCCATGTTTATACTTTAATATTTGAGGAAATTAAATTACTGGCACTGATTTGTTTTTTTCATTTTTTATTCCTTCGGATCGCTTAAATATGGGAAATATATATTGTGGCCCTTACATTGAAAAGTTTGGAGACCCCTGAGTCCTAGACATTCACGCTGTGTGTGTCCTTAACACAAGCATACAATAGGCTCAGGAACCTGTACACCAGTTGATTGAGAGCTTTGTCTCTTTGGTCCCGCCTCTCAGCTCTCAATCAAGAGCTGGTGTGACAGGTTCCTGAGCCTATTGTATGCTTGTGTTAAGGACACACACAGCGTAATGTCTAGGTCAGGGGTCTCCAAACTTTTCAATGTAAGGGCCACGTTATATATTTCCCATATTTATGCGGGCCGAAGGAATAAAAAATAAAAAAAAAATCGGTGCCAGTAATTTAATTTCCTTAAATATTAAAGTATAAACATGGAAAAATTAAAACATATCTTTTTGGAAAAAATTATAATAATACAATAGTATTATATTATAATTATAATAATACAATAATACAATAGTATTATTGCTATTTTGTATAACTAAGATAAAGGTATTGTCAAAGTACAGAGAAAAGAATATTGTACAGTGTTTGTGCTCCCTGAAACAGAAGCAGCGAAGCCCCACTCGCCCTCCATCCCCACAATATACAGTTATACACAACTGATTGGTTGTAATGCACAACACTTACCTACCAGTACTAGTATCTATGCGTCATACTATCGAGAGAGAGGAAAACTGACTCGGGCTGAGCGCCACCAGTCAGCAGCCCCAGCTTTGAATAATTCTGCCATGCCATTCGTACGATAATTATTTTTTCAAGGCCACCACACAGGGATTTGTTTGGCGGGCCGGATGAAATTATGTGGCGGGCCGGATGTGGCCCGCGGGCCATAGTTTGGAGATCCCTGGTCTAGGTTACAGTGTAAACTAAAGAGGTAATTCTTCAGAACGTTGCTCCAAGTACTGAGCGCGGCAAAGAGCACCGCTGTCATTCACATATTCGAAAAGTAAAATTCAACGAAATAATTTATGCACTAAATGGAATTTTGTGACCAAACACTGATTTTTTTTATTTGTGAATTTAGAACAATAAAAATATATGCACCACCATAAGCCTTGACATTTTCCAGCAGATGTGTGAAGGAGTCTTATAACACAGATTAAAAAATAGTAATACCTGTAATTTGGACACGTAGATATCTGTGGATAACTATAATATCAGCAGACCCTTAGATGTTACTACTACTCGCCCTTAGACTCTGTTATAAGTATCTCACAGGGAGTTTGCATTACAAGCTAATGTAGACTTTGAGATGTATTTCTTGCTTATCTCAATAAACATATATACTTGAACTTGAACTTGACTGATCAAATGTAAACTGTGTCAGCTAAATAATTCACACACCCTGTGTCACTATGTTTAGTAAATGTTTTAAGTATTTTATTCAACACAATGTACTAGCAAACATTTCAGCCAAGTCTCCAAAGTTTGCTTTCAGTAGGGAGTGCATGTCGTGACTAACCTTTCCACCGCCTCCCATTACAGGGGTGAAGGGTGCGTTATGGGCAGATAAAAAAATCTATATGTAATTCGCTTACCTTACCGTTCGTTTACCTTGCGATGAATCAGAGGATCAACGTCCCCGTGGCGCGGTCTTCGACCAGGCCTCCTGGTTGGTGGTCTGGTCAACCAGGCAGAAGATTCAGACAGCCTGGATCTCCTCCAAAAACCACCTTCAGATGATACCTGAAACTTCAGTTATCCTCTAAAGGTGCTTATCAAGTTCTATTTTGAACACTGAGAGGTCGGCCAGTTAAGCCCCTTATGTGGCTCACCGCAGATGTAAAGTGCCTAGCGTAAAGATCTTTGTAGTTCAGTACTTGAATCCATTATATGACATTGGAACCATGTAGGGTGCTTCCTCCCTTAGAAAGGGTTACTTCTTGCCACAGGATGTTACCTTGTGATGATTTCGGGGCTTAGCTGGACTGGTTAACCAGGCTGTTGGACGCGGCTGTTCACAGCCTGACGTAGGAATTCGTCATGGGTGGGTGTGGTGTTCATAATAATTTAATTAAGCTAAAAGTCTCTCTCGTTGTTTTAGGGCCTCTCGTGGTCATGGTAATGTTGGCTTGATAAATTTTAATTATACTTTAATTTATGTATTAAGTTATGTATCAAGATCATCAATGCTGTAACATGCTTAGTGGTTCAGTTCCTGAACTCTCTTTATGCCTCTAATACTTTCCACTGTCGCTCATAGAATGGGTGAGTAATATATGGAACTAAAATATAAATGGTGAAGCTTCGTCATTACTATGAATATCCATCCTAACTTCTGTGAAAATTTGTTCCAATGTCAGTGAGATACTTTTCCGTTGGACAGTATGGGGACATGTTCACGTCATACTTTATTTACACCAATAGTAAGCATCCATTTGGTTTTCGTTTTCGGGAACAAGAAGCCAGTTTGGCATATGGAGGACCTGCAAGCCAGCGACTGGTGCTCGCCAGCGTGCATCCACCACACGTCACTAACTCCCAGCTGCATATTTGCTGCTAAGGATACCTGGTCAACCAAGATGTGATTAATGCGCCTGGCTGCGAGGAGCCGCGCCCAACAGTCTGCTTGACCGGACCAACAACCAGGTGGCCTGGTGAGAGACCGCGAGGTTCCGAGGACGTTGATCCTCAGAACCATCACAACTTAGCGGGCAGGGTAGGTGAACAGAGACATTAGGCTTTACGAAACGTGGCCAAAAGTTTCGCTCTACCAGGGAATCGACCCTAGGACCAATCTGTTCTGAGGTACCTGCTGTACCCACCTCACTACAGGTGACTGGAGGAAGGTGAGGTGAGGGGTGTGTTCAAAACACTGCTCGAGTGTACCAACACAAGTCTGAGGCGTGAGCCACCAGGTGACAGTGAACGTGAAAGTGACCAGCAGAGGACATGCACGGGTTTAAGACACGTCATCTGACAGCATGTGTGATGCCACGAACGTGTACGGGGTGAGAGGTAAACCCCAGATGAAGAATGACAACGAAAGGAAAGGCAATATGTATCACAAGAGTAATGGGTCCTGCCAGCGACGTCCTGGGAATGAAGACAAAGTAGGGACAGCCAGCGTAGAGCGAGAGCGGCCGGGGAAAGGAATGGGTCCTGCATTGTATTTGTGGCCGGTGTCCAAGGTTGTTCCACACCCCAGCCACGCCTGAAGCTATACTTCCCCCTTGATAATCCTTTTTAAGTACAGGCATTGTTGATTGCAACATTAAGCAAGCCCACAACACAACTACAACATTGCTAATCACACACTGACTTATATAACTTTATTTTATTCCTCTGCTCCTGTACCACAAAGATAATGTGAGACAAGAAT
>WNGS01109635.1:18167410-18178913 GCA_020271785.1 Procambarus virginalis
AGTGTTTGTGCTCCCTGAAACAGAAGCAGCGAAGCCCCACTCGCCCTCCATCCCCACAAATACAGTTATACACAACTGATTGGTTGTAATGAACAACACATACCTACCAGTACTAGTATCTGTGCGTCACACTATCGAGAGAGAGGAAAACTGACTCGGGCTGAGCGCCACCAGTCAGCAGCCCCAGCTTTGAATAATTCTGCGATGCCATTCGTACGATAATTATTTTTTCAAGGCCACCACACAGGGATTTGTTTGGCGGGCCGGATGAAATTATGTGGCGGGCCGGATGTGGCCCGCGGGCCATAGTTTGGAGATCCCTGGTCTAGGTTACAGTGTAAACTAAAGAGGTAATTCTCCAGAGCGTTGCTCCAAGTACTGAGGGCGGCAAAGAGCACCGCTGTCATTCACATATTCGAAAAGTAAAATTCAACGAAATAATTTATGCACTAAATGGAATTTTGTGACCAAACACTGATTTTTTTTATTTGTGAATTTAGAACAATAAAAATATATGCACCACCATAAGCCTTGACATTTTCCAGCAGATGTGTGAAGGAGTCTTATAACACAGATTAAAAAATAGTAATACCTGTAATTTGGACACGTAGATATCTGTGGATAACTATAATATCAGCAGACCCTTAGATGTTACTACTACTCGCCCTTAGACTCTGTTATAAGTATCTCACAGGGAGTTTGCATTACAAGCTAATGTAGACTTTGAGATGTATTTCTTGCTTATCTCAATAAACATACTTGAACTTGAACTTGACTGATCAAATGTAAACTGTGTCAGCTAAATAATTCACACACCCTGTGTCACTATGTTTAGTAAATGTTTTAAGTATTTTATTCAACACAATGTACTAGCAAACATTTCAGCCAAGTCTCCAAAGTTTGCTTTCAGTAGGGAGTGCATGTCGTGACTAACCTTTCCACCGCCTCCCATTACAGGGGTGAAGGGTGCGTTATGGGCAGATTGAATCTATATGTAATTCGCTTACCTTACCTTTCGTTTACCTTGCGATGAATCAGAGGATCAACGTCCCCGTGGCGCGGTCTTCGACCAGGCCTCCTGGTTGGTGGTCTGGTCAACCAGGCAGAGGATTCAGACAGCCTGGATCTCCTCCAAAAACCACCTTCAGATGATACCTGAAACTTCAGTTATCCTCTAAAGGTGCTTATCAAGTTCTATTTTGAACACTGTGAGAGGTCGTCCAGTTAAGCCCCTTATGTGGCTCACCGCAGATGTAAAGTGCCTAGCGTAAAGATCTTTGTAGTTCAGTACTTGAAGCCATTATATGACAATGGAACCATGTAGGGTGCTTCCTCCCTTAGAAAGGGTTACTCCTTGCCACAGGATGTTACCTTGCGATGATTTCGGGGCTTAGCTGGACTGGTTAACCAGGCTGTTGGACGCGGCTGTTCGCAGCCTGAAGTAGGAATTCGTCATGGGTGGGTGTGGTGTTCATAATAATTTAATTAAGCTAAAAGTCTCTCTCGTTGTTTTAGGGCCTCTCGTGGTCATGGTAATGTTGGTTTGATAAATTTTAATTATACTTTAATTTATGTATTAAGTTATGTATGAAGATCATCAATGCTGTAAGATGCTTAGTGGTTCAGTTCCTGAACTCTCTTTATGCCTCTAATACTTTCCACTATCGCTCATAGAATGGGTGAGTAATATATGAAACTAAAATATAAATGGTGAAGCTTCGTCATTACTATGAATATCCATCCTAACTTCTGTGAAAATTTGTTCCAATGTCAGTGAGATACTTTTCCGTTGGACAGTATGGGGACATGTTCACGTCATACTTTATTTACACCAATAGTAAGCATCCATTTGGTTTTCGTTTTCGGGAACAAGAAGCCAGTTTGGCATATGGAGGACCTGCAAGCCAGCGACTGGTGCTCGCCAGAGTGCACCCACCACACGTCACTAACTCCCAGCTGCATATTTGCTGCTAAGGATACCTGGTCAACCAAGATGTGATTAATGCGCCTGGCTGCGAGGAGCCGCGCCCAACAGTCTGCTTGACCGGACCAACAACCAGGTGGCCTGGTGAGAGACCGCGAGGTTCCGAGGACGTTGATCCTCAGAACCATCACAACTTAGCGGGCAGGGTAGGTGAACAGAGACATTAGGCTTTACGAAACGTGGCCAAAAGTTTCGCTCTACCAGGGAATCGACCCTAGGACCAATCTGTTCTGAGGTACCTGCTGTACCCACCTCACTACAGGTGACTGGAGGAAGGTGAGGCGAGGGGTGTGTTCAAAACACTGCTCGAGTGTACCAACACAAGTCTGAGGCGTGAGCCACCAGGTGACAGTGAACGTGAAAGTGACCAGCAGAGGACATGCACGGGTTTAAGACACGTCATCTGACAGCATGTGTGATGCCACGAACGTGTACGGGGTGAGAGGTAAACCCCAGATGAAGAATGACAACGAAAGGAAAGGCAATATGTATCACAAGAGTAATGGGTCCTGCCAGCGACGTCCTGGGAATGAAGACAAAGTAGGGACAGCCAGCGTAGAGCGAGAGCGGCCGGGGAAAGGAATGGGTCCTGCATTGTATTTGTGGCCGGTGTCCAAGGTTGTTCCACACCCCAGCCACGCCTGAAGCTATACTTCCCCCTTGATAATCTTTTTAAGTACAGGCATTGTTGATTGCAACATTAAGCAAGCCCACAACACAACTACAACATTGCTAATCACACACTGACTTATATAACTTTATTTTATTCCTCTGCTCCTGTACCACAAAGATAATGTGAGACAAGAATTTAATACTCAGAGTTACTGATCGTTACTGAAAGTAACGCTCTGATTGGTATAAAAATTATATGACCTCATCCTAACCCCTTGATAAAAAGCCTTCCAGAACGTTTTTATATGTTATTAAAAGTCATCATTATTCAAAATGGATTACATTTGCACTGCACTCAGAATGTATCAGATTGGCAATTTGTACCAAGAGAGAGAACAACGTCACTTTCCAGCAGTGTGGAAGATTACCCCATTTCAAATTTTAATCCCTTCTTTCCATCCAAGAAGCAAATTAAAGATCAGCCCAAGCTTCGTCTTGAGGCAAAGCTCAACGCCATTAGCCATTCTGATATTCTGTCCACAGAGTCCTCTCTCTCAAACCATCTGCACTGATAGTTCCCTACACCGCCCCACGTGTGCAGCTGATTGATTTGATTGTTGCCGCCGAAGGCGGCTAGTTTATTGTGCACCCCTTACTTCTCCTGTGAGCGGTAGCGCAAAAGCATTACAGAGGGCACAAAAGGTCTTTATCAGACCTCATCTTAGATTATTTCATAAACAATTTCATCTATCCTTCACACCTTATAGTTACAATGTCAGGTAGTTACAGAGTAAGTGCTATTTCAAGAGCTACATATTTACAGTAAGTCATCATACATTAATGGTAGGTCTTATCGCTAATACATAATAGTTTGACCAATGGGGACATTACAGAGTCATAGGGGAGCTTCTGTTTATTATTAGTCCTCACAATACACTACTTGTTTCTGAATCTCATATGTCGTTCATCTACTGGAAGCGAAATGTGGATACAGTGCAAGGATTTCAGGTAATTTATCCTGCTGGAAGTACAGTTATCCTGAAGATGGGTGATGGCTGATATTTTGAGTGGGGAGTCAGTATAAAGAACTAGGGCTTAACTCTTCAGACCGAACTATTTGACTTGCTTCTTGCACTCAAATGTGTACCTGTCTCCAAACATGACACATTAATTGTGACTTTCTAAGCCTCAGTTGTGCAAACAAGGATACATGATCTACGGGAATGATCTTCCAGAAGGTATAAACTCATTCCTCTCAATGTTTCCTGATGATGCTAAAATTATGAGAAGGATTAAGACAGAGGAGGAGGACTGCAAGAGGCTACAGGACCTGGGCAGACTGAAGGAATGGTCCAACAAATGGCTACTAGAGTTTAACTCGAGCAAGTGCAAAGTGATGAAGATAGGCGTACGGAGCAGGAGGCCAAACACAAGGTACCAGCTGGGAGAAGAAATACTTCAGGAGTCAGGACGAGAGAAAGGTCTGGGGGTTATCACATGAGACCTGTCCCTGAAGCCCACATCAAAAGGATAACATCAGCGGTGTATGCAAGGCTGGTGAACACAATAACTGCCTTCAGAAACTTGTGTAAGGAATCATTCAGAACCTTGTATAGCTCATATGTCAGACCAATACTGGAATATGTGACCAGCCTGGAGTTCACATTTAGTCAAACACAAAACAACGTTTATTGCTTGAGGATATCCTCATATGCACCCAAAATTTGTCAGTGCAGGCTACTGAACATATGGCCCTGTATGACTAACAATCCTGCGAGATGGGGAGTTTTTAGCATCACGTATCTAATTTTTTGACACACTATACTTCCCTTCATATAGTCTAGGGCAGCTGCACAAACGCGCATGTACAAATGTGTTAATACAAAAAAGGGGGGGGGACGGCTTGCCACATGACTGTTGAAAGGAGAGTCCACAGTCTGCAGCGTCCCTCCTCAGGAGGCGGGGCCCATGGCCCACACCTCGCTAGTTCGTTCCTTGGAACCAGCCCACACCTCTCTATTCCCTGGCATGGAACCCGTACATGAAGACATAAGTCACAATGTAGCTACTACCTTAGGCGGTGTGTGAGTATGACTCGTATGTTAGCTTCAGTAAGAGTATGTCTTATGTGTTTAACAACTTCTTCAGCTCTGTTAAAGCTCATTTGAAATTTTATTTGGTTTGTAACTGTGTTAGATAATGTTACATCAGTCTGTCGCGCATTTCTCCTCCGTGCTGACATTCCCTCTCATCTGAAGATATTTGTTATTATTAACAGCTTTAGGCAAGATTGTAATTAATTTTGTCAGTAATATGAATGATTCAATGAGATCTTATTAGAGTGAGGATGATGCTCATATTCTCTGTCACACAGGACAGAGGATCATACACAAGACAACAGGTCTAAACTGTAGGCTGAAGCACATATATATCATGGTTACGGAGAGAGCAGTTCTCCCAGCTCGGCCGAGTGAGGTCACGAGAGACTTGAACCTAGTCCTCTTACCTGGCTCTCGCCAACACTGGCACTGCACAAGATGGCGGCGTTTCACTCATGTCATACAAGGGAATGTCTAAACTGATATCACCCCCTCTCATACACAGACGTCGTAAGTACGACTCATGCTTGATGTGAGGTGCAAGTAAGATTACCCACCCAGAAACACCCAACACGATTGTACGGCAGACTCTGAATATAGGATAAACATACTGCACAATTCACAATACACAGCAATCTCCAATCATGGGTGCGCTAGTTCAGCTGAGAAAATACCATTGTCTTGCATTAATAATAATGGTTACATATATATGTAGAGCATATATATATTTTTTACTGTAGAGCATAATCCCATTTGAAGGCATAATCTGTGGCCAGGTTCCCAGTTGGGGAAAAAAATACTGGAGCGAAAGATATGTTAGAAAATGTGGAATGGACTCTGTGATGAGTCCTGTGAGAAGGAATATATGGGCCTGTGAGCCGCTGGCAGCAATAATTTTGCCACTCAAAGAATGATAAAAGTGTGGCCACAAGCCGCACGACGGAAGCAGAACAACTCTCGAAACCAGATACGAATAAACTACCAGTATTGTAGCTCGAAGACTCTGCTTTGGATCCACTGCGATAAGAACGTATCTAATTTGCATTTCTAATTCATATGTGTATGTATACCCAACTTGATTCCAAATGGTAGCCCCTCATCCTAGGCTCATGTCCTCCACCCGCCGTCTCCGTCCGCTTCCTCTACTGGTGGCAGCGTTCATCACCGCTCTTAATTCGTCTCTCGTATGTCAAGGCGATGTTGGCAAGAAACCTTCAATGGGATTTTGGGGGGAGGTAGGTAGTGTGGGAGTGTTGGTGGTCGGGGGGTGGGGATGGGGAGATGGACTGGCGTATGCTAGGGGTGGGCTGGCCAGGGCTCGGGCTGGCCAGGGCTCTCGAGCAGCTGATGCAGTGTTTACTCCTGCGTCAGAGCTCCTCGGGGAGACGAGCGACAAGTGAGGGTGATGGCAATGAAGGGTAAATATACAACTGTGAATTATAAACGAAGAGGAAATTTGGCGCAATGTCGTCGAGAGGAAGGTAAGTGAGATCGCTTTCCTTTTGGCTGATAGAGCGGCATGCTTAGTGTCAAGACTTCATTTACAACACCAGACAACAAGCTGTACCTTGAAGGACATCTTAATGCATCGTAATGACATCTACACGCTGATGTTACATGGCAAGTGTGTGCTCGACTGTCTCAATATATTCTGTATGACCTTCATACATCAGTAACATGGGAAAATACTACGCTTCACAATAGTATACTCTAACATTTACCAATTCTTTTGAAAACGAATAAATTTCGTATCTGTATAAAATTTTCAATATCAACTTTTGGTCAACTGTACAGTTCAGGAGTGAGTGAGTGAGTGTGTGTGTGTGTGTGTGTGTGTGTGTGTGTGTGTGTGTGTGTGTGTGTGTGTGTGTGTGTGTGTGTGTGTGTGTGTAATTACCTAAGTGTTGTTACAGGATGAGAGCTACGCTCGTGGTGTCCCGTCTTCCCAGCACTCTTTGTCATATAACGCTTTGAAACTACTGACGGTCTTGGCCTAACTTGTTCCAACCGTCTACCACTCTGTTTGCAAAAGTTAATTATCTTATATTTCTTTGGCATCTGTGTTTAGCTAGTTTAAATCTATGACCTCGTGAATATGTGAAGATATACAGAAGTGAGTGTTAAAGTGAAAACAGATTGGACTTAGTCCCTAGCATTATGAAGTGTATATGAGGTAGTGTAGAAGCATTCAAGAAGGAACTGGACAGGTTTCTGCTTGGGTTACCAGATCAGCCTGGCTATGATGGCAAACAGCTTCTAAAACTAAGTAATCACCAGATGAGGCTGGCCACAGGCTAGGTTGGGAGAGGAACTATCGAAATCATCAACAGGTGAAAATCCAGCTCCCAAGATAAGCAGATCCTCTGAAACCCTCACAAGCTGTACTAAAGCCGGAATTTGTATCATTCATTTGTATTCCGGTGAAACAATGAAACTTGGATCAGTTGGCACTTTATCATACTATAAAGTTTTAGTGAGACTTTATAAAAGTTTTAGTATTGGTTATGTGGTGCGCTGGTTCTTCAATGTATAGTTAAGATATACAGGAGTTACTCTCCTTGGCTAATCTCTGTAATGTCTTGGTATTGGGGCGGGGCGTTACGCCATGTATTTGTGATCTTATCTGCTATCATAGTTCATCCTCCGTTTAATTATTTCATGTCATATCGCAAGGGTGTCTGAATGTATTGTATAATATTAACATTCCAGCTGCTATCAGTTGATTGGTGCGGAAGGCTCTGTCCCTGGAGCTGTGGGAGGGACGACGAGCAGGAAGGAGTACGCAGTGATCACCAACACCGCGATTTGCCGAATGCAAATTTGTCAACCAAAGGATCTTGAGCGCTTTCAAAATGGAAGTTAGATTCTCGACGGTTGTAGCCCAAGCGGCACTTCACCCACGTCACCACGGCGATGGACGAATGATCCACAAGTTAACATGCACATAGACTCCATTGTGTAAATGAACATTTATACTTGGTAATGGTAGCCCACGAGAGAATGGGTTGGAGTATGACGGCAGCTGTGATGAGGTTATTGTAATATCTGTGTGCTCTGATCCGTCACCTCCATGGCATCTTACCTTGGAGTTTTTCCGGGGCTTAGCGTCCCCGCGGCCCGGTCATCAACCAGGCCTCCTCGTTGCTGGACTGGTCAACCTGGCTGTTGGACGCGGCTGCTCGCAGCCTGACGTACGAATCACAGCCTGGTTGATCAGGTATCCTTTGGAAATGCTTATCCAGTTCTCTCTTGAACACTGCGAGGGGTCGGCCAGTTATGCCCCTTACGTGTAGTGGAAGCGTGTTGGCACATCCACAGTAATTTTAATACCTTTGTGCAGTTCGGTACAACACATATAAGAATGTTGTTGGCCAAAACTTTGAGTGTGGGGATCATTACCCAGCCTGTGTATAGGGTCATGGTGCACAACAGTGGGGGAGCGGGTGTCAGTGTTAACTATGACTTATTATTGGGTTTTCTATGATTTAATTGTATTTGATCAACCGGGTTGTGATTCATACGTCAGACTTCGAGCAGCGGCGTCGAACAGTCTTGTTGACCACATAGCAAATCTGGAGGCCTGGTCAGAGACGGGCCACAGGGACAATGATTCTAGGAATCAATACAAGGTAAAAAAGGTAAG
Source organism: Procambarus virginalis (assembly GCA_020271785.1). NCBI lineage: Eukaryota > Metazoa > Arthropoda > Malacostraca > Decapoda > Cambaridae > Procambarus > Procambarus virginalis. The sequence goes on from WNGS01109635.1 coordinate 18,175,749, forward strand.
AAGTGTACTTCCTCTGTTCTCATCTGAGCTGTGTGGGTGTGGATGTGTGTGGGTGGGTGAGTATTCACCTAGTTGTGCTTGCGGGGGTTGAGCTCTCTCTGCTCTTTCGGCTCGCCTCTCAACTGTCAATCAATCAATTGTTACTAACAATTAACTAATTTTTTTATATGTCTGACGACCTAACGTTTAATGAGCATATAACCAAGCAAATATTGCGTCAGTCAGAAAAAAGTATAGGATGGATTACGAGAACTTTCAAATCCAGGGATCCCATCACAATGGTTGTACTCTTCAAGTCACTTGTGTTGTCCCGTCTCGAGTACTGCTCAGTACTCACTTCCCCCTTCAGAGCAGGAGAAATTGCTGAAATAGAGGAAATACAGAGACATATACGGCACGCATAGACGAGATAAAGCACCTAAATTATTGGGATCGTCTCAAAGCTCTCCAAATGTACTCACTAGAAAGGATGACAAGAGAGATACCAAATAATATACACATGGAAGATACTGGAGGGACAGGTCCCAAATCTACACAGTAAAATAACAACATACTGGAGTGAACGATATGGAAGAAAATGCAGAATAGAACCAGTGAAGAGCAGAGGTGCCATAGGCACAATCAGAGAACACTGTATATTGTGTGAGCGGCAACAAGGTGTCGGATAAAAGCTGAAGTCTCTTTTTAAGAGGAATCGAGGTACGTTTCTGCCTGATCTGCCGGGTTGTGATGGTTGGGGGGACGCTAATACATATAGACATACCAGGCAATCATCCAGAATGGTGAAAGGGTTGGAAGTGAGGCAGGCAGAGATGTGTTGAAGGTTCGGCAAGACATCACGGATGGAAGGTAAGATGAAGAGAGAGAGAGAGAGAGAGAGAGAGAGAGGAGAGAGAGAGAGAGAGAGAGGGGGAAAGAAGGGTCACAGAAATGAAGATTAGAAGATAAAAAAGTGGTAAATGGTCATCATAACTGGTGATTAACGGGGTAAAGACTTAGGGAGGACTGGAGGGGGGGGGGGGGTTACGGATCATCCTTTAGCTGATGGAGGGGATTAAGTGGGATGATAGATAGCGATTTTTTCGACTAGGATTAGTGGTAGATAATTAAATATAGCAAGGATTTGGTCAAGTATTTGGAGATGTGTGTGTGTGTGTGGTGGGGGTGAAGGAGGAACCCGTTCTCCCCATTACCACTCCGTAAAAAATACAACGATTTTGCGTAACCAGAAGCCTCAGGACCAAGCGTGCCCACCTACCCTACTGGAAGCCTCAGGACCAAGCGTGCCCACCTACCCTACTGGAAGCCTCAGGACCAAGCGTGCCCACCTACCCTACTGGAAGCCTTACTCATTAGTTTCAGGAAGCGTCAATATGGTAGTGGTTTTAATGTCTCACCCCCCCCCCCCCCCCACCGGGGGGAGCCGGTGGCTGAGCGGACAGAACACTGCACGCGTGATCCTGGGATCGATCCCGGGCGCCGGCGAGAAACAGTGGGCAGAGTTTCTTTCACCCTGATGCTCCTGTTACCTAACAGTAAATAGGTACCTGGGAGTTAGTCAGGTGTCACGGGCTGCTTCCTGGGGGGGAGGCCTGGTCGAGGACCGGGCCGCGGGGACACTAAAAAGCCCCGAAATCATCTCAAGATAACCTCAAATCACCACAATTTCAACGTTTGGGGCAGATAATGACAACAATGTAGAGTTGAGCGAGGCTGGGACCACCTCTTGATTCGCCACTCCGTAAAAATTACAACTGTTGTACCTAAACACAAGCGTACGAACCCAAACAACCCACCTAACCTATCTCGGCCGGTACATGGAAAACGACAACTTTACTGTATTTTTTTCTTTCTGAAACGTCATATTTTACCGGAGTGCTCTCAACTGCGCGCACAAATGCGACGTAATGCGTGAGAGTACGAGATGATACTGAGCTGATCCGAATTCATTATTATTATTAACATCATGTGATGTTTATATATTTTGGACAAAGTGATATATGTAAATAAAAAATAAAAAAATATGTACGTGTAATATGTGCATTATGAGAGAATATTGTAGAGTGATATACGTACCGGTATACGGGTACCGTGGGTGGAAGGTTTACGTGTGGTGGAAGGTTTACGTGTGGTGGAGGTTTACGCGGGTGGAAGGTTTACGCGGGTGGAAGGTTTACGCGGGTGGAAGGTTTACACGGGTGGAAGGTTACGCGGGTGGAGGGTTTACATGGGTGATGACAACATTAGACTGATGGTGGTAAACTTGTAACACTAGCGAGACCACCACCTCCGTGAGAATGAGAGAACCTACCAGATTAGATTAGGCAGTTAAGACTCTTGAGATAACTTCGCCAACAGTGTTAGAACTGAGAACTTAAGGCACTCTGCACAACGGGGTTCCCTCCTGCCTAGATGATTGATTAAAGATTAAGCCAGTCCAAGAGGTGGCACGGGGCATGAATCGCCCCGTATTCGCCACCTATACCCAGGTGCTTTTTATTTATATTCACCTCCTCAGCCCGAACGCATTCATGTGGCAGTTATGTTATTCATCCGTCTGGCAGTTATGTTATTCATCCGTCTGGCTGTTATATTATTCATGCCGTCTGGCAGTTATGGTATTCATCCGTCTGGCCAGTTATGTTATTCATCCATCTGGCAGTTACGTCATTCAGATTTTGTTGTTTTTTAGTTGCTGTTGGTACTAAAAATGTTAAGGATAAGTTGTATATTATTATACACAAGGCAGGGAGGGGGGGGGAGAGTGCCGTGTGTGGGGGGGGGGTTTTTTTTATTTTTTTTGGGGGGGGGGGTTGGACACACCTTATTATGGGATTAGGTTTATGTTTATCCCCCATGTCTGCGGGCGCACGCTCACCCCCCATAACTCTCAGCCAGGGATAAAATACGGCACTGGACGGATCTGGGAATGAGTGATGATTATGACGCGGGGTTGATGATATTTGGAACTGAGTGTGGGGAGTAGGACTTGACTGGTGGGCTCAGTCGTCCAGGTTTGGGCTCCGTAAAACATCTCCCGACTCTCTTGGAGTCTTTACGTTGTTGTGTTGGGATGTTCTTAGACATCAGCCGGGTATACTAAGCCCTCACTACCGTTCTGGTTATAGTAGGATATAAAATAAAACGTGATTTATTCTCTCTTCG
>WNGS01109635.1:18246934-18261397 GCA_020271785.1 Procambarus virginalis
CATCGTCACATCAACAATGGGTTCGAGACCGACCACAAGTACAGTTTCTAAATTAAGTAACTGACATATGTGGAGAGCTAATGTCACAATTGATATGTTTGTCCTGCACACCGCCCCCATCCAGTGGGTAGCGGTGGATAGGTTACAATCACTTAGTTACTACCTACAGTTAGCAAACTGGGGATATTTGGCTAAGATTTCTGGTAGCAGATCATTTTGAATGAAATACTTACACATCTCTGGAACATTGGTTATTGAATTGTCTCTGAATTCACGTATCTTTTCGCACTCCATCACTCAGTGACGGAGGGTGTGCGAATAATTTTGTTGAGACAGTTTACATGGTCAGGTCTATATCTGGGAGGCTGTTCTCGTGGCGAGGCAAACTCCTGGGAGATGAACACACCACCACATCAATCTCCACAGAAGGTGTTCCTTGTCGACGCTCCACTCTAAACCACTTGGACAGGTCGGTATAGCGACGGCCTCCCTTGCAGATCGGCGTTCGAGCTCCAACGGTCCAAGTGATTGCTTTGGCGCTTTCTGCTGATAATTAAATTACCCTCCCTAGACGAGGCTCAAAGTCACATGACCTTTACCTCCAACGTCTCTTCTCAAGAACATCTTTGCGGTTTCCTTCAAATCATCGTTGATCTGCCGGACTGCAGCAACAGCAGCAACACTCGGCCTCTCCTGCAACCATCAACAGCTTGGCTGACTAGTGCACACAGTCGACCTCACTAGTACACATCTCACTAGAACACATCTCGCTAGGACACATCGCGCTAGGACACGCACCTCACTAGGACACGGACCTCACTAGGACACTGACCTCGCTAGGACGCACGTCCTAGCGAGCGCACGTCTCGCTAGGACGCACGTCTCACTAGGACACACGTCTCACTAGGACACACACCTCTCTAGGACTGTGTGTACTCTTTAGTACACATCTTCCCTCAGTCTATGGATGTAAAATGCACAAGATTTACAAACATCTGTAATTAGGTATTTTTTTTAGTCAGAGATCTCCTGACATTGAATGTGTCAAGCTGATTTTATGCTTTAAAATTATTTATATTATGTGGCCGATTTTATATTGTATCAGTGTCGTTAATATATTAAAAAAAATCCACTCAGCAGCATGTGATATAAGTACACATATACACTATACAATAAATGTTCTTTATTGTATAGTGCATAATGTATATTTCAAATGATCGGTGTAACCTTATCAGAAATATTACCGTATCAGAAATATTGTAAAACTAAGTCAATTAAAAATATGAACCCGTTTTATGGATTCAAGTTTTGAATTTATATTAATGTAAACATGTACATTTATGAATATGTCCAGTCAGTTAAACCCATTTGTTAACAGCATATTATCAACTGTAATGAATAGTTGAGATAGTGAACCATTCACCTTGATAGTCTGCATTAAATGATGCAGACTTTTTTAGTAAATTTAGTTAAGTTTAACTTAGTTAATTTAGTTAATTTTAATTTCTTAATTTTAATTTAATTAATTTTAAAGTTAATTTATCGGTCGTGTTGTTGTTGTTGTTGTTGGATTTAAATGTTTAAGGACCACCGTTTCTATTTCCAGTCCAGCAACAATCATGTCCTCCGTTGTGTCTTGGCGTGAATTTACTATGGTCTGGCCATTACCAGCGTGGCAGGCTTACAGTGTTGTGTGAGAGCAGGCGGGATATTCCCGTCACACACACACACACACCCATCGTTCTTGTACGCGGTGGTTATATTTGATGGAAGGTGGGAGGCCGTGGAGTGAAGTTCCCACCGGGCTTGTACACTGTGATCGGGGCGGTAAATATTAGCTGTTTTCATTATTAGGGAATATTGCACACTGTGAGTGCACTCTTGTGTTGTTGCACCCTCCTCGCTGCAATAATTGTTTATTCAGTTAGTTAAACTAGGCATCAGTTGTACGGTGTTGTTATTATTTATATCTTTATTGGTCAATAAAGATATAATACTCATAACATGCGTGTTGTCATGTCACCCGACGCGTGGGCTTTAATGGTGCATTGTGTTGCAGGGTCCAGGGTGTTTCTCGGGATATGTTGCGTGCTGCACCACCATACCATGGGGGTTTACATCCCAACACAATCCTCTACCATATCTGTCACGCCATGGTGTATGCAGGTTACATGTACAAATTGGATTGGGTACCAGCTCGTTACCTCCAAATTCCCAGTGGGTTCGAGCGGACTTCAGGCTGTGTAATATTTGTCCTCTAACTTTCCTTGCCACTTCGGGGGAGGGGTTGGCTAGGGTGTTTATGTAGCTTCAGGGCACCAATCCCCCCCAGCCACTGGGCGTGGTGAGAAGGCACCCCTAAGCATACCTAATTCCCTATCAACACAAACTCAAATATCTAAAAATGGTAGATGGTAATCTCAACCCACAAGAGTAAAGATGATGATAACATGTAAATGGAAAATTATTTTGTATTACGTTTAGCATGTCACAGCTCTGAGTGCGTCTCCCAGGGACGTGAGACACCGGTGCGACCCCACCATTCTGCTCCGAGAATGTACTCATAAATATCTCACGTCATTGTAATATCATTGTGTGTGTGTGTATACAATGTAGTCACGTGGTTAAGGTGTGTGTTTACCAGTAAGCTCCACCAGCAGGGCCGCTGCCCACGGAGTAAACCATTCAGTTGTCTCATGGTCTTGTGTCCGGTGTGACAGTGAATATTAGCAGCATCCTCACTGCATTGAATTACTTTGATTAGGCAAGTTGTCTCCTCATTACACACACAAATCACAATAGTGTGATGCATCAAATGAACAAATTCACAAGGATAAAACCCTTGTGAATTGTGTAAAATCCTGGTTTGTGTCTCGGAGAGACTGCAGGATGCGTGTGAGGTCAGTCGTACTCCCGGTTGTAATTCTTTTACCATGTCGTAGCACAGTCGATTAAGGCGCGTCTGGGATCCTCTCGGACGTAGGTTCGAACCCTCATCACGGCCCTTGTGGATTTGTTCATTGTCTCCTCATTTNTCGTGGTTTCCGTTTTTATATTGTCATTTTTCCATAGCGCATGAGCTGGAACTTATCTTCGTTAACACCATATTATTTTCTGTAGCCCATAGAAAGACCTGATCTACATCTGATTGGAGGTTTGCCGTGTCCTCTATGTTGCCTACTCTCATGAAGATCCTAGTGTCATCTGCAAAGGATGATACAGTACTATAGGTTGTGTTCTTGTCTATGTCCGATATGAGGATGAGAATAAGTACTGGAGCAAGCACAGTACCCTGGGGGATTGAGCTCTTCACGGTTGATGGGCTGGATTTTATTTTGTTGACTATTTCACATTGGGTTCTGTTAGTCAGGAAATTGTAGATCCATCTGCCTATTTTTCCGGTAATTACTTTTGAACTCATTTTATGTGCAATAACACCATGGTCACATTTATCAAAAGCTTTTGCGAAATCTGTGTAAATTACATCAGCGTTTTGTTTGTATTCCATAGCATCTAATGCCATATCATAGTGGTCCAGCAACTGCGACAGGCAAGAGCACCCTGTTCTGAAACCATGTTGTCCAGGGTTATGGAGATGCTGTGATTCCATGTGTTTTGTGATCTTAGCACTCTCTCAAAAATTTTTATGATGTGCGATGTTAGTGCTATCGGTCTGTAATTTTTTGCCTCTGCCTTATTTCCTCCTTTATGAAGTGGTGCTATCTCTGCTGTTTTTATTATGTCAGGGATAACGCCAGCATCTAGGCTTTGTCTCCACAGAATGTGGAGGGCCTGCAATAGTGTTTTTTTACAGTTCTTGATGAATATGGAGTTCCAAGAATCCGGGCCTGGTGCAGAGTGCATAGGCATACTGTTTATGACTTCTTCAAAATCCAGTGGGGATAGGGTGACGTCTGATATATGATTTGATGTTGGTATCATATCCATGAAAAATTCATTTGGGTTATCAATCTTTAGTGCGTTTAATGGCTCGCTGAAAGCAGAGTCGTACTGCTTCCTCAGTAACTCGCTCATTTCTTTGTTGTCATCGGTGAAAGTTCCATCTCCCTTTCGCAGGGGCCCGATACAGGGGAAAAAACACACTTGTGCATTTGTGAAATTTATGTAAGGAATTTACACGAAGTCTGTCGCTTCGTTCTTCTTAGGATTTCTTAGGAAATCCTTACATAAATTTCACAAATGCACACGTATGGATTTTTATCCTATATTATTATGTCTGTGAGAAGATATTATCATTACTACTACTACTACTACTAATAATAATAATAATTAATAATCACCATGCCAAAGTAATAACACTTCTGCGAAGTGTGAAGTTGGTGAGCGAGTGTTTTCTTGTCATGTTCCGAGACAACGTTGGGGGGTGGGGTAGGAGGCTCGTGTGGCCACGTCTGTGGCACAAAATAAACTAAAAACAAAAAAGTCATGTGGAAGTGCAAGAGTCGGGATGAAGGAGTGAGGGTGGAGCTGGAGAGGGATGGGGAGGCTGTGAGGAGCGCAGGTGAGTGAGGGAGGGAGGGTAGAGGGACGGCAGGTAGGGGTAGGGGAGGAGTGGAGGGGCGAGATCAGAGGAGGGAAATGAGTGTTTCTGTGGTGTATGTCTCCCCCCTGAGCCGCCCCTGAGGGGTACTTGAGGGGGGAATCAGAAGGGACGTCTGGGTTACTGACAGCCGTCTCCCCAGTCCTCAGTTACAAGAGGACTCCCAATTGGGGGTGTCCTACTTGTCTTTCTTCCCGAGTTCTAGACTCAAAGGGCAACAGAATAGGTGCCCTAACCTTTTCACCTGCCCTCTTGCAGTCGGTACCCTACACACGTTCCTTAGGGGAAGGACACCCTCAGCTGAGGGTCCTTGATAGTCTTGTTAGCCTAATACACACACTCTCTCTCTCTCTCTCTCTCTCTCTCTCTCTCTCTCTCTCTCTCTCTCTCTCTCTCTCTCTCTCTCTCTCTCTCTCCCCTCCCCCCCTCCCCTCCCCTCCCCTCCCCTCCCTCTTCCTGCTTCATTCCCTGGCCCTGTCACCTTCCACTCTCCCTCACACAACGTCTCTCTTGCTGGTGAACCCATCCCAACTTTCCGGATATTGCCAAGGTCAGTTGTGAAGTTGAATTTTACTTAGTTCTTTCTCCAAGCTTTAGCTGTTCAGTTTAGTAGAGTATATCTAAGGTTTTGTAGCTTATTACTGAATTACTATTAAGGAGCCAAGTGCTTAAATTATAATTGTTATTATCGTATAGCGATTAAAGAAATTAATTTCTAAAACACATATCTCCAGTGGTGAGTCTTTGGCGGGTGTTGAGTGGTGGCAGGTCGTCCCCGGCACCAGCAGGTCGTCCCCGGAACCAGCAGGTCGTCCCCAGCACCAGCAGGTCGTCCCCAGCACCAGCAGGTCGTCCCCGGCACCAGCAGGTCGTCCCCAGCACCAGCAGGTCGTCCCCGGCACCAGCAGGTCGTCCCCGGCACCAGCAGGTCGTCCCCAGCACCAGCAGGTCGTCCCCGGCACCAGCAGGTCGTCCCCGGCACCAGCAGGTCGTCCCCAGCACCAGCAGGTCGTCCCCAGCACCAGCAGGTCGTCCCCGGCACCAGCAGGTCGTCCCCGGCACCAGCAGGTCGTCCCCAGCACCAGCAGGTCGTCCCCGGCACCAGCAGGTCGTCCCCAGCACCAGCAGGTCGTCCCCACCACCGGCATGACGCCCCCACCACTGGCAGGACGCCCCCACTACTGGCATGACGCCCCCACCACCGGCATGACGCCCCCACTACTGGCATGACGCCCCCACCACCGGCAGGACGCCCCCAGTACCGGCATGACGCCCCCACCACCGGCAGGACGCCCCCAGTACCGGCATGACGCCCCCACCACCGGGATGACGCCCCCACCACTGGCAGGACGCCCCCACCACCGGCAGGACGCCCCCACTACCTGCAGGACGCTCCCCACCACCGGCAGGACGCCCCCACCACCGGCAGGACGCCCCCACCACCGGCAGGACGCCCCCACCACCGGCAGGACGCCCCAACCACCGGCAGGACGCCCCCACCACCGGCAGGACGCCCCAACCACCGGCAGGACGCCCCAACCACCGGCAGGACGCCCCAACCACCGGCAGGACGCCCCCCATCACCGGCAGGACGCCCCAACCACCGGCAGGACGCCCCCCATCACCGGCAGGACGCCCCCCATCACCGGCAGGACGCCCCCCATCACCGGCAGGACGCCCCCCACCACCGGCAGTGACGTTATCAAAGGTATGAATGCTTCAGTGTCGAGGAGACGGCGTCAAACTCTCCCTGGTGGGTTTATTTACACTTGTTTATTTTGCCCAGGTTGTTTGTTGTCTCGTCTGCCTGGTGGCGAGTGCTGGTGGGTGGTTGTTAGCTGTGGCAATTGGTAATTGGTTACCTGTCCTGGAGTATACATGGATTGGACTGTGGCAGTAGTTCCATTCTCCAAGTCCCGCCTGGAGCCAGGCTTGACTTGTGATGTCTTGGTCGAACAGGCTTGTTTTTAGAGCGACCCGCTACCTACCTCGTGGCTACCTTGTGGAGGTTCCGGGGATCAAAGGCCCCGCGGCCCGGTCTCCAACCAGGCCTCCCAGTTGGTCGTCTGGTTAACCAAGCTGTTGGACGCTGCTGCTCGTAGCCTGACGTATGAATCACAGTCTGGTTGATCAGGTATACTTTGGAGGTGCTTATCCAGTTCTCTCTTGAACACTGTGAGTGGTCGACCAGTTATGCCCCTTATGTGTAGTGGAAGCGTGTTGAACAGTCTCGGGCGTCTGATGTTGATAGAGTTCTCTCTCAGAGTACCAGTTGCACCTCTGCTTTTCAACGGGGGTATTCTGCACATCCTGCCATGTCTTCTGGTCTCATGTGAAGTTCTTTCTCTGTTCAGATTTGGAACCAGTCCCTCTAATATCTTCCAGGTGTACATTATTATGTATATATTATACGGCTGTGCTCTAGGGAATACAGATTTAGTATCTTCAGGTTATTTTGAGATGATTTCGGGGCTTTTTAGTGTCCCCGCGTCCCGGTCCTCAACCAGGCCTCCACTCCCAGGAAGCAGCCCGTGACAGCTGACTAACACCCAGGTACCTATTTTACTGCTAGGTAACAGGGGCATAGGGTGAAAGAAACTTTGCCTATTGTTTCTCGCCGGCGCCTGCGGCCGACCGGCTCCCTGGCTAGTACTTTTAATCGGTCCAAATAATTAAGATGACTTATAAAGAGTGAATTCTAGCGGTAAAGGATATTTGCAAGCTCTCCAGGTCAGCAACTTCTCCGGCTCTGAATGGGGCTGTTAGAGTGCAACAATACCCGCAGGGTCTGGATATATGGGTCTGCATGCCCGCAGGACCACATAGTGCAGAGTGCTCACTAAGTTTTGAGCCAGATATCACAATTCCCAGATCCTTTACAAGTTTTTCTTCCCGAGTCGGTCTGAGTGTGTGTCTTGTACCCTGCTTTTAAGTTCATTTTTACCAGTTCTAAGTAGATGGAATTTGTCACTGTTAAACCACGTTATTTTCCGTTGCCCAATGGAAGACTTTATTGATATCGGCTTGTCCTGATTTCCAGGACGTGTGTGTCTTAATTCACGACTGTCCATCAGTTGTCCCTAGATAGAATCCTTGGTGGCCCACTAGAGACCCAGACACACCTCAAGATGTTACACCACCAAAGATCACATTCACTCTAAACATGTACCACCTCCGGGCTACTCATGCCCGTGCCACCTAATGTGGTGGCTTAATCTTTATCAACCTGTGTACGTTATGGCTGTGTACGTTATGGTAACCAACGTTACAAATGTAACCCTACTTTGAAAAGTAACGGCTCGCGAATATCTACATTTTCTATTGATCGGACACGGAAGGTTAGGTAGGTTGATTGGGTTCGTACGTTTCTGGTTTAGTTAGGAGGTTGGATTGTTTACGTAGTGGCAAAACAAGCGAATGGACTAAATTCAGACGGTTGTCACCGCTAATAGGCCACAGCTGGAGCTTGGCGCACACTTCCGCTGCCCGCCACATACCACACCACTCCTTGCCCTCGGCTGCCCCACCAGGAGGCTTCCCTGAGTTTTGATTTGTCACACAAATCTCTCAATAATGCCATTGGATCACGCACGTCAGTTGTGGGCGCGCTCCTCACTCTCGCTGTTTTGTTGTAAACCACTTCGGGAATTGCACTTCACAAAGACTATGATTCTCACAGATTCTCTTGTTTGTGAAGACTATGATAGTCTTCACAAAGACTATCATGTTGACCAGACCGCACACTAGAAGGTGAAGGGACGACGACGTCCCTTAACGTCGGGACGTGAAGGGACCTTCCTTCACCTTTCTCATCACAATCGACTTGAGAATGGTCCAGGACGGACCGAAAACGTTGTCGTCCCTTCACCTTCTAGTGTGTGGTCTGGTCAACATACTTTAGCAACGTTATTGTGACTCATTGCCTGCAAAGACTGTCATGATTCTCAATAGCTCTAAGTTCGATATCATTGTTCCGCATCACTGGCAGCTTCCTGAATGATCTCACGCATTACCAGTAAGATACAGGCAGCCGTACATACACTTGACACTCTGCTACAGTATTACCACTAGACAATCATGTGTAACAGGTGGAGATGCTTGGAGAACACCTGCAGAGTAACTGGACATGGAAGGGCTCGGTATGTGGAGTTCCTGGAGGTGGGTGATGTTCAAGGCTGAGAAGAGGGGTAGAGAGGCGAGAGGAACAATACCGAATGAAACTGGAGGAACTCATCAGGGCTGTTGGAAGGAATAACTCTGGGATTAGACATAGCATCAAACCCGTCTTCGGAGGAATACACAAATATATTTACATCAGCTTATTCTAAGCTGGCGAATATTACAACACTTTTCAAAATGCCATATACAGCATTTGTCCAAGAAATGCTTACCTAGCAGTGACTAACCACTAGACCATTAGTAACCTCAAGGTAACCTTGAGGTAACCTCAAGGTAACCTTGAGGTTACCTTGAGGTGATTTCGGGGCTTAGTGACCCCACGGCTAGGTCGTCGACCAGGCCTCCTCGCTGCTAGACTGGTCAACCAGGCTCTTGGACGCGGCTGCTCGCAGCCAGTCACAGCCTGGTTGATCAGGTATCCTAATATTCTATAAGTTACGGCTTTTACTTCGTAACTTACCATGAAGTACCAACATGGAGTTCCTTCTGAAAAAGTAAAACACGAAGAGAGTGAAAAGAGTCTTCCTCCAAGACTGGTCTTAAAATTATGGGCAATGAACTTCAGAACTATATTAAAGCAGCTGAATCTGTTTTCCTACTGGAATAAAAATGAAAATTGAAGGAACATGACCCGATATTGAAGACCATGAATATTTTGTATTCAGGAATATTCATCGATATCCCTGAATACCAAATATTCAGGGATATTGTGCAGCTACCCTAGACGACACATGAAGGGGAGTGATGTTGAAAATCCCCATCACACAGGATGGTTAGTCATACATGGTCATGTGATCAGAAACCAGCACTGTCAGGTTTTGGGCTCATTATGAGGGTATCCTTAAGAACAAGAGAGGTAATAAAGTGATTGCAAAACTCCAGGTACCTCATGCCGGCAGATCTGAAGGGTTTAATAAATGGGCAGTCAGTAACATAGTTTGCCAACCTACCTAATCATATTAACCCAACCCAACTGACTCACCCGACCCAACCCAAACCCGGCCCATCCAACCCACCCCACCCAAACACAGCCTACCCAAACAATGTACTTTATACGATTTTAACAATTAGAAAACATGCTTTGCCGAAACATGTGCACAAGATTTGACCGCTCCCCATGTGGATGACTGGTAGTTTTCTGGCAGGGCCATCCGTAGTGGATGCTGGTGGTGGGATGGTGGCAGGAGGAGGCTCATCTGTGCACCAAAGTTATGTACAACATCATGATGGGCGTTGTCTTAGCTTTTTCTCCTGGGCCTTCCGTCGTTAGATGACTGATGACGGGGGCTCCTTCCCGGAAAGCCTGCTGTGCACCCTACTCTTTGTGTGTGTGTGTGTATATATATATATATATATATATATATATATATATATATATATATATATATATATATATATATATATATATATATATATATATATATATAATTTACTTGGTCAGCGTGGGCTCCAGCTATGGTTCTTTTAGTCTTAATAACTGAAGAAACATAGAATTTTCTGTTTCCTCCATTTTCAGAAGATGAAGAAACGAGAACGTTTCGGCCAGTCCTGGACCACTATGAAGTCGTGTGTAGTGTTAATTCGTTCTCGTGCTGTATCTGGCCTCCTGTTCAAGGTAAAGTTTGTGTTCGTAGCCTTCACAGCTACGATCACAAATTCTATGCCGGTGAAATATGGGTAGAAAGAATGCAAGCCTTTTAGACGTGACCTAAAAAGCAGGCAGCATGGAGGGGCCGGCCTCTACATTAGACATACTCATCCGTTCTGAACTGCTTAACACCACATATGTGGTGGAAGTGCTGACAGTCACAGCGTAAATATGTAATTGTGTTGTTGTCCTTATATACTGTACAAATAACTAGATGTAAATCCTCATTTCCAAAATCAGCTGACGGAAATCGAGTGCTGCTTAGAAAGTCTCGTAGCAATGAGACCTGGCAAAAAGCATAACATTAACCTCATTATATGAAGAACTACAATAAGTGAACGTAGAGATAACTCGGTAAATATTAAGGGGCCCAAGGCTATTCAACACACAGTGAACATAAAGACCATTACTAACAGACATGAAGCTGTGTTCAAGAAGGAAGTATATAACACCTCCAAAGGGTATGTAATCAGAATGTGACTCCCATGTATGACTGCAAGCAGCAGCGACCAACAGCCAGGTTGATCAGAGTATCAGCCACGAGGTATCAGCAACTTGTCCGAGGCTACACCAAGATGGCCTCAGGGGAGACGTACGTCGTGTAGACCCCAACGGTCCATGCATCTAAATGTCTTAATACAAAAACAAAGAGCAGTCTTCTTGTGTTACTTCTACTACTACTTAGATTTTGAATTTGTAACGATGTCGTCTTTAATTCTGTCGCGGCATGCTTTCTCTCGCCCCTTTAGGAAAGTGCAAGCAATATGCGCGGGTAGAATGCCACGACCTTATGTCGTGTGTGTGTGTTGCACCTAGTTGTGCTTGCGGGGGTTGAGCTCTGGCTCTTTGGTCCCGCCTCTCAACTGTCAGTCAATTGGTGTAGAGATTTCTGAGCCTATTGGGCTCTATCATATCTACATTTGAAACTGTGTATGGAGTCAGCCTCCACCACATCACTGCCTATTGTATTCCATTTGTCTGCCACCCTGACACTGAAACAATTCTTTCTAATGTCTCTATGGCTCATTTGGGCACTCAGTTTCCACCTGTGTCCCCTAGTGCGTGTGCCCCTGGCGTTAAAAAGTCTGTCTTTATCTACCCTATCAATTCCTCTGAGAATCTTGTATGTGGTGATCATGTCCCCTCTAACTCTTCTGTCTCCCAGTATCGTGAGGTTTAATTCTCGTAGTCTCTCCTCGTAGCTCATACCCCTTAGTTCGGGTACTAGTCTGGTGGCAAACCTTTGAACCTTTTCCAGTTTAGTCTTATGCTTGACTAAATATGGACTCCATGCTGGGGCCGCATACTTCAGGATTGGTCTGACATATGTGGTATATAATGTTCTGAAAGATTCCTTACACAAGTTTCTAAACGCCGTTCTTATGTTAGCCAACCTGGCATATGCTGCTGATGTTATCCTCTTGATATGAGCTTCAGGTGATAGGTCTGGCGTGATATGTACCCCAAGTGTGTGTGTGTGTGTGTGTGTGTGTGTGTGTGTGTGTGTGTGTGTGTGTGTGTGTGTGTTACTTGTTGTAGGGTCTAACGCTTGCTCATAAGGCCCGCTTTTCTATTACCAGTAGTTGGGTGCAATGACTTTCATCTCCAAGTCTATCCTCCCATATCACTCTCTTCTTCATTCATATTGTTGCCATCTATCCTCTCCTCTCCAGGCCTTCTCTCTCCTCGCCGTGCCTCTCCCTCTCCAAACATTTAATCTATTGTCCATGTTGTGGAATGGGACTAATTGTAACGTTGTTTGCTTTTTATATATCTCCTTCCTTCCTGCAAACTTTACTGCCATGGTCATCCGAGGGTGTGTGTTCTCCCCCCTTCCGTTTACTTCCTTCCTTCCCTACCCACTCTTTGTCTCTCATTCTCAGCTCTTTTCTTTCACTTTCTCCCCATCACTATCCTCATTCATTTAGCTATACTTTTCCCTCCTCCACTCAGTCCCTTTCATTTCTTCTTCATTTTCATTTTTTCTATTTTCATATTTTATTTTTATTTTTTTAGGCGTCTTCCAACTCTCTTTAAATTCTGTGAAAAGTCGAGTTGTTGGGGTCCTCTGGCAGGTAAACTTGAGGCGGAGATGCCACACACACACACAAACACACACACACACACACACACACACACACCACACACACACACACACACACACACACACCACACACACACACACACAATGGAAAGGCGGAAAGACAATACGAAAACGACATCGCAAGCAAGGCAAAGACTCAGCCTAAATTGCTGCATAGCCACATCAGGAGAAAAACAATAGTAAAGGAACAGGTTATGAAATTAAGGATAGGGGCAGAAGGATTCACTACAAACGACAAGGAAGTGTGTGAGGAACTGAATAAGAAATTCCAAGAGGTCTTCACCCTAGAACTAGGAGAAATCCCAGAGTTAAGAGAGGGGATAGCTAGCCAGGAACCACTGGAAGAGTTTGAGATTACAAGCGGGGAAGTAAGAAAGTGTTTACTAGAGTTGGATGTGACAAAGGCTATAGGCCCAGATGGAATCTCTCCTTGGATACTTAAGGAAGGAGCAGAAGAACTGTGCCTACCACTCTCCATAGTGTATAACAAATCTCTGGCAACAGGGGAACTGCCAGAAATTTGGAAAGCAGCTAATGTAGTCCCGATATACAAGAAAGGGGATAGACAGGAGGCACTGAATTACAGGCCAGTGTCCCTAACCTGCATACCATGCAAGCTGATGGAGAAGATTGTGCGAAGAAAGCTAGTGGAGCACCTGGAGCGAAAGAACTTTGTAACACAGCACCAACATGGATTCAGGGATGGCAGGTCCTGCCTCACAGGGTTACTTGAATTCTACGACCAGGCAACAAAAATAAGGCAAGAAAGAGAAGGGTGGGCAGACTGCATATTTTTGGATTGTCAGAAAGCCTTTGATACAGTGCCACACAAGAGGCTAGTGAAAAAGCTCGAGATGCAGGCTGGAGTGAAAGGGAAGGTACTCCGTTGGATACAGGAGTACCTAAGCAACAGGAGACAAAGAGTCAGTGTGAGGGGTGAGGTCTCAGATTGGCGAGACGTTACAAGTGGAGTCCCGCAGGGGTCAGTCCTTGGACCTATACTGTTTCTGATATATGTAAATGATCTCCCAGAGGGTATAGAATCGTTTCTCTCAATGTTTGCCGATGATGCAAAATTATGAGGAGGATTGAAACTGAGGACGATAGTAGGAGGCTACAAGACGACCTAGACAGACTGAGTGAATGGTCCAACAAATGGCTGTTGAAGTTCAACCGAGTAAATGCAAAGTAATGAAACTAGGCAGTGGAAACAGGAGGCCAGACACAGGATACAGAATAGGAGATGAAGTACTTAATGAAACGGACAGAGAGAAAGATCTAGGAGTTGATATCACACCAAACCTGTCTCCTGAAGCCCACATAAAAAGGATAACATCTGCGGCATATGCGAGGCTGGCTAACATCAGAACAGCGTTCAGGAACCTGTGTAAGGAATCATTCAGAATCTTGTACACCACATATGTAAGACCAATCCTGGAGTATGCAGCCCCAGCATGGAGCCCGTACCTTGTCAAGCACAAGACGAAGCTGGAAAAAGTCCAAAGGTATGCCACTAGACTAGTCCCAGAACTAAGAGGCATGAGTTACGAGGAAAGGCTGCGGGAAATGCACCTTACGACACTGGAAGACAGAAGAGTAAGGGGAGATATGATCACAACCTACAAAATCCTCAGAGGAATCGACCGGGTAGACAAGGACAAACTATTCAACACTGGGGGACGCGAACAAGGGGACACAGGTGGAAACTGAGTACCCACATGAGCCACAGAGACGTTAGAAGGAACTTTTTCAGTGTCAGAGTAGTTAACGGATGGAATGCATTAGGCAGTGATGTGGTGGAGGCTGACTCCATACACAGTTTCAGGGTAGATATGATAGAGCCCAGTAGGCTCGGGAATCTGTACACCAGTTGATTGACAGTTGAGAGGCGGGACCAAAGAGCCAAAGCTCAACCCCCGCAAGCACAAATAGGTGAGTACAAATAGGTGAGTACACACAAACACCACACAC
>WNGS01109635.1:18261497-18272376 GCA_020271785.1 Procambarus virginalis
CCTCAATGCCAACAGTGACTACCCAGCACATTAAAAAACATTGGAGGAGGAATAATATTTTTGTGATTCAAAGTCTGCTCTTCAAGCAATCGAAAACTTCTCCTGGAAGGTCGACAGCAAGAACTTCTTACTACTTGCTTTATGGGGTTCTGGAGTTCTTCTACTACCCAAACTACCAATTACAATTGACCTAGTCGCTGCACAGAGTAAAAGTTTCGATTCTCCTTTGTATGGATACCATCACACATAAATATAACCCATCATAATGACTCAGACAATGTAGCCAAATTAGCGTATAACAAAGATGAAGCTGAATTAGATCTAGGTATCCCTAGCTCTGCTGTCAAAACTATATTGTTCCAATTACCCAGGTCTGATAGAAGAGAAATTACTGACTCCCAACGACCTGAAAGCACCAGTATAAAAAGCTATGATTTGTTCAGATCAGAAACCTATATCTATGGGCAGCACAAAACGTCCACTAGACTGTGCGACACAGTGGTTGCAAGGATCAGGTTGGGTTACCGTTACCTGTGGCAGGTGGCTGCAGGTGACGGATCTCCCAATCCTGAGCACTCCAGGTGCAAACTCTGTGAGCAGGAACTGCGGCATGATTTCCCACACTACATTACCGAATGCCCAGTTATTGGACCTTTCAGACCCGTTGGCATGAGGTACCTGGAGCTTTGCAATTACTTTATTAACTCTCGTGTTCTTGAGGATATCCTCATATTGCACCCAAAATTTGCCAGTGCAGACTACTGAACGTATGGCCCTGTATGACTAACCATCCTGTGTGATGGGGATTTTAACATCACGTAGCTAGTTTTGTGACACTGTACTCCCCTTCATATAGTCTAGGGCAGCTGCCCAAATACACATATACCTAAATGTGTTAACCCCCCCCCCAAAAAAAAGATCCATTGTTTACAACATATTAGCAAGGTCTACGGAGGCTACATTCCTCGTCTTAGGCCTACCGCAAGTCTTCCCCGAGAGACCACAAGTCCATTAGGTGTAAGATAAGAGGGATGAGCAGAGGCCACAGGAACTTTAAGTAATAAAGCTGTACCTGGCTGTACCTGTAATGATGTACCTGGCTGTACCTGTAATGATGTACCTGGCTGTACCTGTAATGATGTACCTGGCTGTACCTGTAATGATGTACCTGGCATCATTACTCTCATGCCGCTGCTGGAGTCCCACACGCGATATTTTTTACGCAATCAACCCCAACGTAAACAAATACGCCGGTTTAAAGAATTTAATATAAGAACATAAGAATGAAGGTAACTGCTGAAGGCGTGTTGGCCCATACGAGGCAGCTCCTATTCGGATCATATCACTGCAATATCGACACTTCAAGGGACCAATGACTATCGGCTTCGGCAGGTTTAGATGGGTTGTCCAGGTGCTGACGTGTCTCGTTAAGCAAAACCGTTGCATTTATTACGGAGAGGTAATCGAGACAACAGGCTAAACAATTACTGCATCTTACCTGTGATTTGTACGTCAGACTGTGAACAGCGTCGTCTAACAGCCTGGTTGACCAGACTACCAACCAGAAGGCCTGGTGAGAGACCGCGCCGCGAGGGCACTGATTCTCGTGTTCACCTTAAGGTAACCTAAACGTAACAATTTCTCAATTATAAAAAAAAGACCCCCAGAAACCAGTTTCCGCGTGGTAGGCCTACTGAATGCCTGCATAACACTTCCTAACATATCAAATATGATGCTAATAAATATTTATCAGAGATAACACTTATCAATTTTTCGTCCTCGGGCAGTATTTGCCTTATTTCCAAATTGCTTATGACTTCAAAGTATAGAAAATTGTCTATTATTCCCCCTCAAAACTTTGCTTTGACCTTAGACAGCTTAGTGAAGATGTCTTGTGTGTAGGATATCTTCAAGGCTTCCGACTCCTTATCTAGAGTTGTGACACGTTGTCTAGATAAGGGACAACAATTGTGTTACAAGGTGTAATAACTAGAAACAAAGACAATAAAATCCCGAATACTATACATCATTGTATAGAAGGTTGAGGTGTTTATGCATCGGACGCAAACAATAACCGGACAGTAACACAACTAAAGCAACTTTCTGTTAGCATCCAAAACATTCCCTGGGGCGGAACATTCACAGGCGGACACCCAAACATTCACAAGTGCATCCAAAACATTCACAAGTGCATCCAAAACATTTACAAGTGGCATCCAAAACATTCACAAGTGCATCCAAAACATTCCCAAGTGCATCCAAAACATTCAGAGTGGGGCGCCTATATAATTCATAATACAAAATAAGAGTATGCAGTCACGAGTGTGAGACCACTGGAGAGCTCTACGGAGCTGCCAGTGCAACCTTGTTTAGTTGCTGCGATTGACTAAGCTCATGGTGAGAGTATTTATGTGGGTCGATTGTTGTCTCGCGTCGCGCGTGTCATACTGCTCTGGCCTTTGTTGGAATATAACACCTTTAACACATTCCTCCTCGGTGCTGTCTCCAATCCTGCGAGAGGCAGGGCAGGAGGAGGAGGAATAGAAGAGACGGAGAGGGGAAAACGAAGAGACAATGAAGGAGCAGGACAAAGAGAGGAAAGGGGGAGCAGGAACGGGAGAAAGAGAATTAGGATCAGGAGGAAGAGAGGACGGAGGAGGATCACGAAGGGGAGTAGAGTGTGTCAAGAACTAGCTGCCCTAGACTATATGAAGGGGAGTACACAGGATGGTTGATCACACAGGACGTAGATATATAAGCATACTTAGCAAGAGGGTAAATATAAAAATGTTGTGGATTTCTTCTCATATTGGCCTGTAGGAACATGATAAAGTTGACGCCCTTGCTAAGGCTGCAGTAAATTAGGACAGTATTGAACGGAATCTTGAGTCATCAAATACGTCCCTTAAAAGTGTCATTAGAGGAGAACTCCTGGATGAATTTGAAGTTGAACAGTGCAAACAGGAACTAGCAAGTCCATTATTTATCACAATGAAATGTGTGAAGTAAAACATGTGTATGGGGCACGTAACAGAGTCAGTAGACTAACAGATGTTGTCACAGCTCGTATAAGACTTCACTACAAGTATCTCTGGCAGTTCGGCTTGTATAGCGATCTAGATTGTGTAAAGTGTGTAGACGAAGACAGGGACACACACTCGAACACTATATATCTTGGATTGTAGTAAAATTGAGCCATTTAGAGATAAATCTAAGCTTACTCTGTATGATATGGCAACCTATCTTATTACCATGGATAAAATACCTGAAATCCTTGCACTGTATCTATATTTCGCTTCCAGTAGATAAACGACATATGAGTTTAAGAAACAAGTAGTGTATTGTCAAGACAAATAATAAACAGAAGCTCTCCTATGACTCTGTAAAATCTCCATTGGTCCAACTATTATGTATTAGCGATATGACCTACCATTAATGTATAATGACTTACTGTAAATATATAGCTCTTTGAAATAGAACTTTCTCTGTAACTACCTGACATGTAACTATAAGGTGTGAAAGATAGATGAAATTGTTTATGTAATAATCTAAGATGAGGTCTGATAAAGACCTTTTGTGCCCTCTGTAAAGCTTTTTGCCCTACCGCTCACAGGATGAGTATGGGGTGCACAATAAACTAGCCGCCTCCGGCGGCAACAATCAACCAAAAAATCCCAGGGCACAGTGTGCACAGACAAGCTCTGGGAGCATTATGAGAGCATCACGTGGGATGACTAACCTTTACTAAGGTTAATAGTTAGTCTGGAAACGTCCACTCTCCCTCCACTAAGCACCAGCTTCAATACACATAATATACATAATACCATGCAAACAAGCCTGAATGGTCCCCAGGACTAGATACAACTGAAAACTCACACCCCAGAAGTGACTCGAACCCATACTCCCAGGAGCAAAGCAACTGGTAACTACAGGGCGCCTTAATCCGCTTGACCATCACGACCGGACATAAGGAAGTGATAGCCTGAGCTATATGAACCACTTCCCCGCCGGCACCTGGATGGTTATCTTGGGCACCTGGATGGTTATTACCATATTTGTTCACGTCTGAGCCCGGGATCTTTGACCAGGGTTATACTTTACCCTTTTTCACAATTCTACATTTGAGGTAATAAGATACTGTAAGAGTAATTTTTAGTAAATGTAAGGTATGTACATGTACATACACATGTAAATGTACAAATTAGCAAAATTAGTAATACTGCCTATATAAACCCCAGACTTAGGTCTACCCACAAAACCTTACCAAGCAACTAACCGTAACCTAAGGCTAGGTATGTTGCGAACATTTTTCATATTAGAGCACCGTATTGTACTTATTTATACAAAAATATATCAACTCCATATGTACAAAATGTAATACATAGTTTACATTTACATGGTAATTCACCACATGTTAAAACACAGTATATTTACAATGACAAATACTGTACTTAAGTACAAATATATACACATTAAAAATTAATAAAGGCTGAAAATATTACAAAACGGTGGTTCACGTGTTCGAATTGACTTGGTTGAAAGCATGATACAGCTGCCATGTGTGTGACGATGTAATAATGCCAAGATGTCAGGAGACAGACAACCACTCACTGTGTGATGGTTGACACCCACTGTGTGATGGTTGACACACTCACTGTGTGATGGTTGACACTCACTGTGTGATGGTTGACACTCACTGTGTGATGGTTGACACTCACTGTGTGATGGTTGATACTCACTGTGTGATGGTTGACACTTTGTGATGGTTGACACTGTGTGATGGTTGACACCGTGTGATGGTTGACACACTCACTGTGTGATGGTTGACACACTGTGTGATGGTTGACACTGTGTGATGGTTGACACACTGTGTGATGGTTGACACTGTGTGATGGTTGACACACTCACTGTGTGATGGTTGACACCGTGTGATGGTTGACACTCACTGTGTGATGGTTGACACCGTGTGATGGTTGACACACTCACTGTGTGATGGTTGACACTCATTGTGTGATGGTTGACACCGTGTGATGGTTGACACCGTGTGATGGTTGACACACTCACTGTGTGATGGTTGACACTCACTGTGTGATGGTTGACACACTCACTGTGTGATGGTTGACACACTGTGTGATGGATGACACCGTGTGATGGTTGACACACCGTGTGATGGTTGACACCCTCACAAATGACCTCCAGGTATGTGATATGCTCATTACCATTATCATCAACCCGCGGCCCGGTCTCCGACCAGGCCTCCCGGTTGGTCATCTGATCAACCAGGCTGTTGGACGCGGCTGCTCGCAGCCTGATTGTATGAATCACAGCCTGGTTAATCAGGTATCCCTTGGAGTCTAAAGTCCACATTTGGTACCGATTCTGTCCAGTCGTTTTATGAACTACTTCAGATGCGTCGCAGAATTTACACCGAGGTCTAGCTGTGTGGCCCCGCCTCCTGTACACGAGCTCATCGTCCAACGTCTTACTTGCTCGTGAAGTTGTAAATGAGACTGTAACTTCGTATCATCATTCCTTCATTGCACACCGCTTGCTAGGCACTCGTACAAACCCAGAGTATCTCCTGACGTATTATTCAACTCATCAACCCATCATGAGACAGGGACACCTATCCCCAGAGCGTCCATACAGACCACAACAATCAGAACACGCCAAGGGAAGGGGGGGGGGAGGGGTGAAGAAAGGGCGCAGGTGTTAAGCTCGACGTTCCGTACGTAAAACAAGAATTAAATCCCCCCTCCCTCCCCCCCCCTCCCCAAACCGTGCACGTATCTCTGTGTAATTATAATTTACAGTAATGGGGCGGTAAGTGTGATCTAATAAGTAAATGTGGCGGGAGGCGTGTTTGTGCCACATCACAGCGAATGAGCGAGCGAGCGTGCGTGTGTGTGTGTGTGTGTGTGTGTGTGTGGTGTGTGTGTGTTGTGTGTGTGTGTGTGTGGTGTGTGTGTGTGTGTGTGTGTGTGTGTGTGTATTCACTTAGTTGTATTTTACGGGGGTTGAGCTTTGCTCTTTCGGCCCGCCTCTCAACTATCAATCAACTGTTACTAACTACACTAACTACTTTTTTTTCACACACCACACACACACACACACCCCAGGAAGCAGCCCGTGACAGCTGACTACTCCCAGGTACCTATTTACTGCTAGGTAACAGGGGCATACAGGGTGAAAGAAACTTTGCCCATTTGTTTCTGCCGGGTGCGGGAATCGAACCCGCGCCACAGAATTACGAATCCTGCACGCTATCTACCAGGCTACCTGGCCCCCAGGTAGCGTGTGTGTGTGTGTGCATTACACTAACACGGGTCTAAAAACACATCGGGGTTATTTAATGAATGTAAGAACCTTAGTTCCCGCCGATCCTGGACAGTGTGCGTAAGTAGAACACGTGCACAGAGCACCTTGACAGTACAAATGTTCCGTACACCTACAGAGTACACTTACACAGTATACATCTAGAGTACCTCGCCAGCATAGACGTTCACTATACCTACACAGTCCTGATGTACAGTATTCCTAAACTGTACACTTGCACCCAGACCAGTACATCCGCATAGTACACCACACTAGCACACTTTGCCAGTACACCTGCACAGTAAACCTGCACAATACACCACATTTCGGCCACTACCAACAGACGGAAACCCACGTTCCAAAAGTGCTGGTGTAGACAAGTGGACAACTGTATTATTCGTGACGCTCTCGACATAGTACCAAGTGACCCTCGGCTATGTACAGGTTTCCTTCCCTCCCCGGCGCCACCATCCACTGCACAACACAGGTCAACGTTGACTTTGTCATCTATTATTAACAGTTTCACTTTTTGCGCCAGTACGGAGGGACAGGGTACATTACTGCCTTGCGGAAGGCCGGGGAGGGCCGTGTGTGTGTATATTCAACTGGTTGTGCTTGCGGGGGTGAGCTTTGCTCTTTCGGCCCGCCTCTCAACTGTCAATCAACTGTTACTAACTACTGTTTTTAACACACACACACACACACACACACACACACACACACACACACCACACACACACACACACACACACACACACACACACACACACACACACACACAATTCGTAATTCGGACTCGGACTCGTAAATTCGGACTCGTAAATTCGGACTCGTAAATTCGGACTCGTAAATTCGGACTCGTAAATTCGGACTCGTAAATTCGGACTCGTAAATTCGGACTCGTAAATTCGGACTCGTAAATTCGGACTCGTAATTCTGTGGCGCGGGTTCGATTCCCGCACGAGGCAGAAACAAATGGGCAAAGTTTCTTTCACCCTGAGTGCCCCTGTTACCTAGCAGTAAATAGGTACCTGGGAGTTAGTCAGCTGTCACGGGCTGCTTCCTGGTGTGTGTGTGTGTGTGTGTGTGTGGTGTGGAGAGAAAAAAATAGTAGTTAGTAAACAGTTGAGAGGCGGGCCGAAAGAGCAAAGCTCAACCCCCGCAAACACAGCTAGGTGAATACAGCTAGGTTAATACACACACGTCCTGCCTCACAGGGTTACTTGAATTCTACGACCAGGCAACAAAAATCAGGCAAAAGAAGGGTGGGCAGACTGCATATTTTTGGATTGCCAGAAAGCCTTGATACAGTACCACACAAGAGGCTAGTGAAAAAGCTGGAGATGCAGGCTGGAGTTAAGGGAGGTATTCCATTGGATAAAGGAGTACCTAAGCAACAGGAGACAACGAGTCAATGTGAGGGGTGAGGTCTCAGATTGGCGTGACGTTACAAGTGGAGTCCCGCAGGGGTCAGTCCATGTACCTATACTGTTTCTGATACATGTAAATGATCTCCCAGAGGGTATAGACTTGTTTCTCTCAATGTTTGCTGATGATGCAAAAATTATGAGGAGGATTGAAACAGAGGATGATAATAGGAGGCTACAAGATGACCTAGACAGACTGAATGAATGGTCCAACAAATGGCTGCTAAAGTTCAACCCGAGTAAATGCAAAGTTATGAAACTAGGCGGTGGAAACAGGAGGCCAGACATAGGATACAGAATAGGAGATGAAGTACTTAATTAAACTGAGAGAGAAAGATCTAGGAGTTGATCTCACACCAAACCTGTCTTCTGAAGCCCACATAAAAAGAATTACGTCTGCAGCATATGCGAGGCTGGCTAACATCAGAACAGCCTTCAGGAACCTGTGTAAGGAATCGTTTAGAATCTTGTATACCACATATGTAAGACCAATTCTGGAGTATGCAGCCTCAGCATGGAGCCCGTACCTTGGCAAGCACAAGACGAAGCTGGAAAAAGTTCAAACAAATGCCACTAGACTATTCCCAGAACTAAGAGGCATGAGTTACGAGGAAAGGCTGCGGGAAATACACCTTACGACACTGGAAGACAGAAGAGTAAGGGGGAGACATGATCACTACCTACAAAATCCTCTGGGGAATCGACCGGGTAGACAAGGATAAACTATTCAACCCTGGTGGTGCGCGAACAAGGGGACACAGGTGGAAACTGAGTACCCACATGAACCACAGGGACGTTAGAAAGACACTTTTTCAGTGTCAGAGTAGTTAACAGATGGAATGCATTAGGTAGTGATGTGGTGGAGGCTGACTCCATACACAGTTTCAAATGTATATATGACAGCCCAGTAGGCTAAAAAATCTGTACACCAGTTGATTGACAGTTGAGAGGCGGGACCAAAGAGCCAGAGCTCAACCCTCGCAAGCACAATTAGGTGAGTAAAAATAGGTGAGTACACACACACACACACACACACACCAGGAAGCAGCTCCGTAACAGCTGTCTAACTCCCAGGTACCTATTTACTGCTAAGTAACAGGGCCATCAGGGTGAAAAAAAAACTTTGCCTATTTGTTTCTGCCTGGTCCGGGAATCGAACCCAGGCCACAGAATTACGAGTCCTGCGCGCTGTCCGCTCAACTACCAGACCCCCCTATGGTATTGTGTGTGTGTGTGTGTACTCACCTAATTGTGCTTGCGGGGGTTGAGCTCTGGTCTCTTGGTCCCGCCTCTCCAGACACACCAAGCATAATGCCTTAAAGGAAACCAACGTCGTCTATGACCCAAAGCCCCAAAGAACTCAGCATATAGGCAAGACAACAACATCTCTTTCTAGGCGATTAACTATGCACAAACACAGGGCTCCATCAAGAACATATAATCTCTTCTCACAACCAGACCATCACCAGAGAAATCTTAACAAGCAACACAGAAATCTCGATAGATACAGAGATAGCAGGAGGCTCGACATCTGTGAGGCACTACACATCAAAAAGTCAACACCAGCAATCAACAGCCAATTAATGCAAAACTATATTCTACCCACTTCAAGACTCCGAACCAATATAGAAGCATCAAGAGGAAGTGGTGGTGCTATGGGCAATAGGCCTTCTGAAGTTACTTCCATTCTTATGTTTTATACCCTTTGGTTCGTGTTCTGTCTTGTGTAAATGACAATCACCTCACCCAAAACTTTTGTACCATATCACCTCACACAAATGCGAGTATATATGGATGTGTGTTTAAGGTTTCCAGTTGTGTGTGTGTAAACTAAAGTCTTTGAAAATGTAATAAGCTATTATGAAACGCATTCAGCGTCGCGTCAGACTAGAAATAAAACACGAATTTGGAGAGCTGATTTTTCAATTACCATCGACAGTGAAAAGAAACGTAAGAAATATTGAAAAAATTCGTGTTAAAATTATTAATCTTACTTTCGTCGGTCATATTAACAACATATTTTACAAGAGAGATTGCTACCAAAATATACTAAAATGTAATATTATATTATATATCTATATATATATATATATTATATATATATATATATATTATTGTATATATATATATATATATATAGGTATATATATATATATATATATATAATATATATATATATAATATATATATATATATATATATATATATATATATATTTAGTAAAATGCAATGGAGCACTAATCAATGAAATATCCAATTAGAATGTGTATTGACTAGTTTCTGATGCCCACTAACCGCTCTCTGGTCACATTAGACCCATGGACAGAAAGAGGCTGGGACAGAGCCAATTAGCTGTTCCACTTCCTTAACCCTGTGGGTACGACTTCTCTCTTCCGCAGCAGGAGGCCCAGTGCCCAGGGATGCATCACTCGCACATGTCCTTACGTAAGCTCTCGAGACCCAATAACCCTGCTCGCCTCCTAGAAATCCTGACTTTTCATTATCGTTGCTGAAATAAATCATTTAAAAACATTGCGCAAAATATAGAGTTCAGACAGTGATCGGGAAACTCCTGCCAATGGAGTGCTCTTGAAGACTTTGAAGATTCCAACCTTTGTTCCAATAATATATCTTAACTTACTGGTAGGTTACACAGCCTTTGTTGTTCATACTGTGTTCTCTGTTATACGACTCCAACTTACAACTGGGTTGTATTCTACATGTTCTTGAGGTTATCTTGAGATGATTTCGGGGCTTTAGTGTCCCCGCGGCCCGGTCCTCGACCAGGCCTCCACCCCAGGAAGCAGCCCGTGACAGCTGACTAACAACCCAGTACCTATTTTACTGCTAGGTAACAGGGGCATAGGGTGAAAGAAACTGCCCATTGTTTCTCGCCGGCGCTTGGGAACGAACCCAGGACCACAGGATCCACAGGCAGCTACTTATTTGAGGAATGCTTATTTGTTTACCTTATAAACTGAGACAGCCTATTTGAGGAGTACTCAGCCGATTCCTCTACATTAGCATGGAACAAATTTGTGTCCAAGACCTCTTCCTGTTACACAATTTGGATGTGTGTAACAATCAGTAAGTAATTATCAAAAGAAGGCACCAAGCTGGGAAGGCTATGTAGCACC
>WNGS01109635.1:18273376-18289947 GCA_020271785.1 Procambarus virginalis
ACACACACACACACACACACAGGTTGGCTAACATAAGAACGGCCTTTAGAAACTTGTGTAAGGAATCTTTCAGAACATTATATACCACATATGTCAGACCAATCCTGGAGTATGCGGCTCCAGCATGGAGTCCCTATCTAGTCAAGCATAAGACTAAACTGGAAAAGGTTCAAATGGTTTGCCACCAGACTAGTACCCGAGCTGAGAGGTATGAGCTACGAGGAGCGACTGCAGGAATTAAACCTCACTTCGTTGGAAGACAGAAGAGTTAGGGGGGACATGATCACCACATTCAAGATTCTCAGGGGAATCGAGAGGGTTGATAAGACAGGCTGTTTAACACAAGGGGCACACGCGCCAGGGGACACAGGTGGAAACTGAGTGCCCAAATGAGCCACAGAGATATTAGAAAGAACTTTTTTAGTGTCAGAGTGGTTGGTTGACAAATGGAATGCATTAGGAAGTGATGTGGTGGAGGCTGACTCCATACACAGTTTCAAGTGTAGATATGATAGAGCCCAATAGGCTCAGGAAACTGTACACCTGTTGATTGACGGTTGAGAGGCGGGACCAAAGAGCCAGAGCTCAACCCCCGCAAGCACAACTAGGTGAGTACAACTAGGTGAGCACACACACACACACACACACACACACACACACACACACACACACACACACACACACACACACACACCACACACACACACACACACACACACACCACACACAATGTGTGGGAAAATGGAATGCACTCAAGGAACAGGTTGTGGAAGCGAATACTATTCATAATTTTAAAACCAGGTATGATAGGGAAATGGGACAGGAGTCATTGCTGTAAACAACTGATGCTCGAAAGGCGGGATCCAAGAGTCAATGCTCGATCCTGCAGACACATATAGGTGAGTACATATAGGTGAGTACACACACACACACACACACACACACACACACACACACACACACACACACACACACACACACACACACACACACACACACACACGTAGAACCCTGCTACAACTAGGTGACTACACATACGCCCCATTGGCTTTGTCGCATTAAAAAAGTTTTCTGTTATCAGTTAAGCAAACTTTTTTTTTTTATTTAAGCTGACCATACACGTGGTGAAGTTTCGTCGCAGACAAACACCAAACAGCGTCAGCTTAATCTTCTCGGAATTTATCGTCAGCTTCCGAGTTTTATTGAGGCAATTTTTGTTATCGTATCCATTGTCCACAACTGTTTACACTCCTGGTCACACCGTCGTCAACTGGTGATATCTTGCCGCCCACACCAGCCAGCCCCCCCCCCCCCAACCCCACACACACACTGTAAACCCTGCTACAGCTACAGCTCTCCCAGCCCCCCCCCCCCCGCACACTGTAAACTCCACTACAGCTCTATCCCAACATTTACATAAACCTGTCACATCTTCAACTGTTCTCTTCATGAATAATACATCCCCATTCAGCAGCGCCCTCAGCTGTCGACGCAGTGTGCCATCAGTACATAATACGTGATTGTGTAAACAAAATTAGTCTAAATATATGGATGACGTGTGAGAGCTTGGTCCAACAGGCACCCGGATGGGCACTTTCTGCCCATTCGTCATGAAAACGCCGAATAAACTATAAACTGGAAGATAATGAATTAGCTGCCAATCCCCCCCCCCCCCCAGTGAAGACCCCCATGAATGACACCATAATCTTCGGGGTAATCAAGTCGGTGAGTCGATCATTTCAAGAACAATTAGCAAGAATACAGTAGATTAACATGAACACAATAGATTGACAAGAACATAGTAAATTAACAAGAATACAATTGATTAACACAACTGCAAGAAAAATTAAAAAGCGAGTAACTACTACTTTTCATAGCAACACCGATTACAACCACAGCTTAAACTAGCTCAGTTTAAGTTGTACAGGTACAACTGTAAAGGTACAATTATACAGGTACAGCTACAGGTACCGTAGCTGTTCAGGGATAGCTACGGTACCTGTAACTTCAGGGTTACAGAAAAGCCTGCTTGATGGAGATTCTCGGAGTTCTACTCCCCAAGCCCGGCCCGAGGCCAGGCTTGACTTGTCAGAGCTTGGTCCACCAGGCTGTTGCTTGCAGAGGCCCGCAGGCCCACATACCCACCACAGCCCGGTTGGTCCGGAACTTCTTTTAGAAAACAGTCTAGTTTCCTCTTGAAGATGTCCACGGTTGTTCCGGCAATATTTCTTATACTCGCTGGGGAGTATGTTGAACAACCGTGGACCTCTGATGTTTATACAGTGTTCTCTGATCGTGCCTATGGCACCTCTGCTCTTCATTGGTTCTATTCTGCATTTTCTTCCATATCGTTCACTCCAGTACGTTGTTATTTTACTGTGTAGCTTTGGTACTTGGCCCTCCAGTATCTTCCAGGTGTATATTATTTGATATCTCTCTCGTCTCCTTTGTAGTGAGTACATTTGGAGAGCTTTGAGACGATCCCAATAATTTAGGTGCTTTATCGCGTCTATGGGTGCCGTATATGTTCTCTGTATTCCCTCTATTTCAGCACACCTTATGAGTTTGTGTACATGCTAACACATAAAAATCTGCCTATTTGACCCAACACAAAGCAGAGAGGCAGAGAGTGCAGCATAATAGAGTAAAGAAGCAAGGCGTGCTGTGCTTCGTCCCATAACCATAAACACTAAAGTTTACACAGTACACCCCGCGCCCACAACCACTGAGCCAACACAACAATTCCCACTATATCAGAGTTGGCCATACACACCACCACTACCCTACGCTGCCAGCCACGTGTAGAGGGGAAGGGGGCGAGAGGAGGAGGGAGAGAAGTAGGAGAAGGAGAGGAGGGAGAGAAGTAGGAGGAAGGAGGAGGGAGAGAAGTAGGAGGAAGGAGAGGAGGAGGTGGAGGAGGAGAAGATAAGAATGGGAGACGGGGTAGGAGGGATGGGGGAGTGGGGAGAGAGAGAGAATGTAGTAGATATAAAATAGGTCGGAACTAAATACATTAGACAACCGACGGTTAGAAAGGCGGGGTCCAAGAGTTAGTAGCACGATCACACACACACACACACACACACACACACACACACACACACACACACACACACACACACACACACACACACACACACACACACACACACACACACGTTGAAGACACTACAAAAAGTAATTCTGATAACTCCACTCCGGACCTGAGACTTCCCACTCCCGGCATAGCTTCCTGCCTCGGAAATTTTATTCAAAACTATATTTTCACGTAGGGGAAAAAAAGAGGGGAAAAAATTAATAAGACAGAGGCATTCCATTAAGCTTAGGACGAGCTGGTGTGTAGGGTGAGAGTGGCCCGGGGAGGGGGGACACGATAGGGGGAAGGGGGACACGCGATAGGGGTGAGGGGGGAGGGAGATATGCCACAGAGGGAGAGGGTATATACACTACAAAGGGGGGGGGGCATACACACCACGGGGAGGGGGTGGAGGCCATAACGGAAGAGGGTTATTGGTGTTGGTCTTAAGGTCCATCAACCTCTGGAAGGCTATATTAAGGCACCAGAATTGCTCACTGACCAACCAGCAAGTATACTTGAGCCCTGAACAGTGTCCAGGACTAAAGATTGATGAAGATTAAGCCACCTAAGAGGTGGCACGGGCATGAATAACCCGCAAGTGGTAGATTTTTTTTGGAGTGAATGTGATAGAGGACTAAAGTCGTAGTTGTTGTTTAGATTCAGTTACTGGGAACAAAAAGTTCAAAGTAGCACGGACTATGGCGAGCCTGTAGTGGACTTACCTGGCACATGAGCTGGGCTGTAACTCTAGTGGAGAGAGAGAGAGAGGACTAAAGATTGATTGATAAAGATTAAGTCACACAAAAGGTGGCACGGGCATGAATAGCCCGTAAGTGGAGGTTCTTTGGAGCCATTACCAGTATCAATAGCTGATACTAGAGATCTGTTAACACATGGGGTCTTCATGGTCGCTCGCAGTTCATGGCCCGCAGGAGGCTTGGACCTACATTCACGAAGCTCCATGTATTTCTTCGCAAGTATGTGTGCTACGAAGGTTCCTAATCGCTATTTGCCGGCTAAGAACGCAGCAAAGAGCGATTCAGAAAAGTGTACGTACGAAGATTTTTAAATACAGGACAGTAGTTCACTTAGGTCTCGCTAGATGTCACTAGGGCTTTTAGTTTGGCCAATCACAGAGAAGGTAACATTTTTCATCTTACATCTGTAGCCAATCACGACGCTGGCATATCGGAGCTTATCCGCGATGCACTTGCCACATATTTACGTCGAATTTTCTTATAAAATTAGTACATTTCGAAGTAAAACTATGTTTTTTCAACTTGTACAGTCAGCACCGACATTGTAGTAAACAAATGTTACATTTTTTGTTTACCTACGTAATTTTAAGAGATAGTTGTAGGTTTCTATGACGCTCCCAAGACTTGCGAAGCGATGTTATTTATGTATATATATTTATCTAAATTTGCTCAAGGGCCACTAACTATCTAGTGGCCTCGACGAGAACAAAAAGCCGGGGGCTTGTTAAGTCCAGCCATTGTCCTAATGATATTTTCTAGCTGGATTTTGGCATTTACGGCTTCAGCGGGTAGGCGGTTCCAGGGATTTATAACCCTCTGGGTGAAAAAGCATCTGTTTTCAGTCCTACTTGAGAGGACATACTCTCCAACACTATATCTGTGATTGCCCTGTTATCAGTGACTTCAGACCAAATGGTATGAGGTACGTTGAGATCTGTAATTACTTCATACACTCAGGAATATTGGAAGATATTCTTGTGCTGCACCCAGATTTTGCCAGTGGAGGCTAATAGATCAGCCTTACATTTCTTATTCCCTCCTGATTCCATGTATGTCTGGCCGTCCTGTGAGGTGAGGATGTTGGATGAGCTTGTAGCTGTTTTTTGGTCTACACTGTGTGGTCCTTCATACAGAATAGGGAAGCAGCACATTGTTGTGTATACCTAAGCATGTTAAAAAATACACTGAGAGGAGTCTTGTAGAAACTCATAAGAGTAGTTATAATATTTTCATGATTCAGTGTTTACCTCTTGTGAAAATCGTGAAGTTGTTGTTTAGAGTTGATTTGTTTTTAGTATTGAGGCTGGTATTTTCTCTCGTTTCCATGTATGCCTAACCATCCTGTGAGATGGGGGTATTAGATGAACTTATTTCTTTTGAATCATACATTAAATTGTGCATTATGTCTCAATTTTTCACTTCTTTGGATATACTGTATAGTACAAAAGATAGGATAAAAATAACCCAGTAATATTTCTTTCATTATATTTTTATTTAAATAACTGCATCAATATTTTTACAGCTGACAGAATTTGTTTCTCACAGGTGCATTATTTGATAAAAAAAATTGATTTATTGTTACACACAATGGTGCTACATAGCCTTCCCAGCTTGGTGCCTTCTTTTGATAATTACTTACTGATTGTTACACACATCCAAATTGTGTAACAGGAAGAGGTCTTGGACACAAATTTGTTCCATGCTAAATGTAGAGGAATCGGCTGAGTACTCCTCAAATAGGCTGTCTCAGTTTATAAGGTAAACAAAATAAGCATTCCTCAAATAAGTAGCTGCCTGTGGATCCTGTGGTCCTGGGTTCGTTCCCAAGCGCCGGCGAGAAACAATGGGCAGAGTTTCTTTCACCCTATGCCCCTGTTACCTAGCAGTAAAATAGGTACCTGGGTGTTAGTCAGCTGTCACGGGCTGCTTCCTGGGGGTGGAGGCCTGGTCGAGGACCGGGCCGCGGGGACACTAAAGCCCCGAAATCATCTCAAGATAACCTCAAGATAACATGTAGAATACAACCCAGTTGTAAGTTGGAGTCGTATAACAGAGAACACAGTATGAACAACAAAAGGCTGTGTAACCTACCAGTAAGTTTAAGATATATTATTGGAACAAAGGTTGGAATCTTCAAAAGTCTTCAAGAGCACTCCATTCTGCAGGAGTTTCCCGATCAACTGTCTGAACTCTATATTTTGCGCAATGTTTTAAATGATTTATTTCAGCAACGATAATGAAAAGTCAGGATTTCTAGGAGGCGAGCAGGAGTTATTGGGTCTCGAGAGCTTACGTAAGGACATGTGCGAGTGATGCATCCCTGGGCCACTGGGCCTCCTGCTGCGAGAAGAGAGAAGTCGTACCCACAGGGTTAAGGAAGTGGAACAGCTAATTGGCTCTGTCCCAGCCTCTTTCTGTCCATGGGTCTAATGTGACCAGAGAGAGCGGTTAGTGGGCATCAGAAACTAGTCAATACACACTGTATTCATCATTAGTTTTATTAATTGTTGGATATTTCATTGATTAGTGCTCCATTGCATTTTACTCTCTCTCTATATATATATATATATATATATATATATATATATATATATATATATATATATATATATATATATATATATATATATAATATTACATTTTAGTATATTTTGGTAGCAATCTCTCTTGTAAACATATGTTGTTAAATATGACCGAAAAGTAAGATTAATAATTTTAACACGATTTTTTTCAATATTTCTTACGTTTCTTTTCACTGTCGATGGTAATTGAAAAATCAGCTCTCCAAAATTCGTTTTATTTCTAGTCTGACGCGACGCTTGAATGCGTTTCATAATAGCTTATTACATTTTCAAAGACTTTAGTTTACACACACACAACTGTAACCTGTAAACACACATCCATACTTATACTCGCATTTGTGTGAGGTGATATGGTACAAAAGTTTTGGGTGAGGTGATTGTCATTTACACAAGACAGAACACGAACCAAAGGGTATAAAAACATAAGAATGGAAGTAACTTCAGAAGGCCTATTGGCCCATAGCACCACCACTTCCTCTTGATGCTTCCATATTGGTTCGGAGTCTTGAAGTGGGTAGAATATAGTTTTGCATTAATTGGCTGTTGATTGCTGGTGTTGACTTTTTGATGTGTAGTGCCTCACAGATGTCGAGCCTCCTGCTATCTCTGTATCTATCGATGATTTCTGTGTTGCTTGTTAAGATTTCTCTGGTGATGGTCTGGTTGTGAGAAGAGATTATATGTTCCTTGATGGAGCCCTGTTGTTTGTGCATAGTTAATCACCTGGAAAGAGACGTTGTTGTCTTGCCTATATGCTGAGTTCTTTGGGGCTTTGGGGCATAGACGACGTTGGTTTCCTTCAAGGCATTATGCTTGGTGTCTGGAGAGGCGGGACCAAAGAGCCAGAGCTCAACCCCCGCAAGCACAATTAGGTGAGTACACACACACACACACACAATACCATAGGGGGGTCTGGTAGTTGAGCGGACAGCGCGCAGGACTCGTAATTCTGTGGCCTGGGTTCGATTCCCGGACCAGGCAGAAACAAATAGGCAAAGTTTTTTTTTCACCCTGATGGCCCTGTTACTTAGCAGTAAATAGGTACCTGGGAGTTAGACAGCTGTTACGGAGCTGCTTCCTGGTGTGTGTGTGTGTGTGTGTACTCACCTATTTGTACTCACCTTATTGTGCTTGCGAGGGTTGAGCTCTGGCTCTTTGGTCCCGCCTCTCAACTGTCAATCAACTGGTGTACAGATTTTTTAGCCTACTGGGCTGTCATATATACATTTGAAACTGTGTATGGAGTCAGCCTCCACCACATCACTACCTAATGCATTCCATCTGTTAACTACTCTGACACTGAAAAAGTTCTTTCTAACGTCCCTGTGGTTCATGTGGGTACTCAGTTTCCACCTGTGTCCCCTTGTTCGCGCACCACCAGGGTTGAATAGTTTATCCTTGTCTACCCGGTCGATTCCCCAAGAGGATTTTGTAGGTAGTGATCATGTCTCCCCCTTACTCTTCTGTCTTCCAGTGTCGTAAGGTGTATTTCCCGCAGCCTTTCCTCGTAACTCATGCCTCTTAGTTCTGGGACTAGTCTAGTGGCATTTGTTTGAACTTTTTCCAGCTTCGTCTTGTGCTTGCCAAGGTACGGGCTCCATGCTGAGGCTGCATACTCCAGAATTGGTCTTACATATGTGGTATACAAGATTCTAAACGATTCCTTACACAGGTTCCTGAAGGCTGTTCTGATGTTAGCCAGCCTCGCATATGCTGCAGACGTAATTCTTTTTATGTGGGCTTCAGAAGACAGGTTTGGTGTGAGATCAACTCCTAGATCTTTCTCTCTGTTTAATTAAGTACTTCATCTATTCTGTATCCTGTGTCTGGCCTCCTGTTTCCACCGCCTAGTTTCATAACTTTGCATTTACTCTGGTTGAACTTTAGCAGCCATTTGTTGGACCATTCATTCAGTCTGTCTAGGTCATCTTGTAGCCTCCTATTATCATCCTCTGTTTCAATCCTCCTCATAATTTTTGCATCATCAGCAAACATTGAGAGAAACGAGTCTATACCCTCTGGGAGATCATTTACATGTATCAGAAACAGTATAGGTACATGGACTGACCCCTGCGGGACTCCACTTGTAACGTCACGCCAATCTGAGACCTCACCCCTCACATTGACTCGTTGTCTCCTGTTGCTTAGGTACTCCTTTATCCAACGGAGTACCTTCCCTTAACTCCAGCCTGCATCTCCAGCTTTTTCACTAGCCTCTTGTGTGGTACTGTATCAAAGGCTTTCTGGCAATCCAAAAATATGCAGTCTGCCCACCCTTCTTTTGCCTGATTTTTGTTGCCTGGTCGTAGAATTCAAGTAACCCTGTGAGGCAGGACGTGTGTGTATTAACCTAGCTGTATTCACCTAGCTGTGTTTGCGGGGGTTGAGCTTTGCTCTTTCGGCCCGCCTCTCAACTGTTTACTAACTACTTTTTTTTTTTCTCTCCACACCACACACACACACACACACCAGGAAGCAGCCCGTGACAGCTGACTAACTCCCAGGTACCTATTTACTGCTAGGTAACAGGGGCACTCAGGGTGAAAGAAACTTTGCCCATTTGTTTCTGCCTCGTGCGGGAATCGAACCCGCGCCACAGAATTACGAGTCCGAATTTACGAGTCCGAGTCCGAATTACGAATTGTGTGTGTGTGTGTGTGTGTGTGTGTGTGTGTGTGTGTGTGTGTGTGTGTGTGTGTGTGTGTGTGTGTGTGTGTGTGTGTGTAAAAAACAGTAGTTAGTAACAGTTGATTGACAGTTGAGAGGCGGGCCGAAAGAGCAAAGCTCAACCCCCGCAAGCACAACCAGTTGAATATACACACACACGGCCCTCCCCGGCCTTCCGCAAGGCAGTAATGTACCCTGTCCCTCCGTACTGGCGCAAAAAGTGAAACTGTTAATAATAGATGACAAAGTCAACGTTGACCTGTGTTGTGCAGTGGATGGTGGCGCCGGGGAGGGAAGGAAACCTGTATATAGCCAAGGGTCACTTGGTACTTTGTCGAGAGCGTCACGAATAATACAGTTGTCCACTTGGTCTACACCAGCACTTTTGGAACGTGGGTTTCCGTCTGTTGGTAGTGGCCGAAATGTGGTGTATTGTGCAGGTTTACTGTGCAGGTGTACTGGCAAAGTGTGTTAGTGAGGTTTACTGTGCAGGTGTACTGGCAAAGTGTGCTAGTGTGGTGTACTATGCGGATGTACTGGTCTGGGTGCAAGTGTACAGTTTAGGAATACTGT
Source organism: Procambarus virginalis (assembly GCA_020271785.1). Taxonomy (NCBI): domain Eukaryota; kingdom Metazoa; phylum Arthropoda; class Malacostraca; order Decapoda; family Cambaridae; genus Procambarus; species Procambarus virginalis. The sequence goes on from WNGS01109635.1 coordinate 18,283,036, forward strand.
ACATCAGGACTGTGTAGGTATAGTGAACGTCTGTGCTGGCGAGGTACTCTAGATGTATACTGTGTAAGTGTACTCTGTAGGTGTACGGAACATTTGTACTGTCAAGGTGCTCTGTGCACGTGTTCTACTTACGCACACTGTCCAGGATCGGCGGGAACTAAGGTTCTTACATTCATTAAATAACCCCCATGTATATTTAGACCCGTGTTAGTGTAATGATGAGATAGTTGCTTTTACACACACACACACACACACACACACACACACACACACACACACGCTACCTGGGGCCAGGTAGCCTGGTAGATAGCGTGCAGGATTCGTAATTCTGTGGCGCGGGTTCGATTCCCGCACCCGGCAGAAACAAATGGGCAAAGTTTCTTTCACCCTGTATGCCCCTGTTACCTAGCAGTAAATAGGTACCTGGGAGTTAGTCAGCTGTCACGGGCTGCTTCCTGGGGTGTGTGTGTGTGTGTGTGGTGTGGGGAAAAAAAAAAGTAGTTAGTGTAGTTAGTAAACAGTTGATTGATAGTTGAGAGGCGGGCCGAAAGAGCAAAGCTCAACCCCCGTAAAATACAACTAAGTGAATACAACTAAGTGAATACATACACACACACACACACACACACACACACACACACACACACACACACACACACACACACACACACACACACACACACACACACGCTCGCTCATTCGCTGTGATGTGGCACAAACACGCCTCCCGCCACATTTACTTATTAGATCACACTTACCGCCCCATTACTGTAAATTATAATTACGCAGAGATACGTGCACGGTTTGGGGAGGGGGGGAGGGAGGGGGGGGGATTTAATTCTTGTTTTACGTACGGAACGTCGAGCTTAACACCTGCGCCCTTTCTTCACCCCTCCCCCCCCCTTCCCTTGGCGTGTTCTGATTGTTGTGGTCTGTATGGACGCTCTGGGGATAGGTGTCCCTGTCTCATGATGGGTTGATGAGTTGAATAATACGTCAGGAGATACTCTGGGTTTGTACGAGTGCCTAGCAAGCGGTGTGCAATGAAGGGATGATGATACGAAGTTACAGTCTCATTTACAACTTCACGAGCAAGTAAGACGTTGGACGATGAGCTCGTGTACAGGAGGCGGGGCCACACAGCTAGACCTCGGTGTAAATTCTGCGACGCATCTGAAGTAGTTCATAAAGCGACTGGACAGAATCAGTACCAAATGTGGACTTTAGACTCCAAGGGATACCTGATTAACCAGGCTGTGATTCATACAATCAGGCTGCGAGCAGCCGCGTCCAACAGCCTGGTTGATCAGATGACCAACCGGGAGGCCTGGTCGGAGACCGGGCCGCGGGTTGATGATAATGGTAATGAGCATATCACATACCTGGAGGTCATTTGTGAGGATGTCAACCATCACACAGTGTCAACCATCACACAGTGTCAACCATCACACAGTGTGTCAACCATCACACAGTGTGTCAACCATCACACAGAGTGTCAACCATCACACAGTGTGTCAACCATCACACGGTGTGTCAACCATCACACGGTGTGTCAACCATCACACGGTGTGTCAACCATCACACGGTGTGTCAACCATCACACGGTGTGTCAACCATCACACGGTGTGTCAACCATCACACGGTGTGTCAACCATCACACAGTGAGTGTGTCAACCATCACACAGTGAGTGTGTCAACCATCACACAGTGAGTGTGTCAACCATCACACAGTGAGTGTGTCAACCATCACACAGTGAGTGTGTCAACCATCACACAGTGAGTGTGTCAACCATCACACAGTGGGTGTCAACCATCACACAGTGAGTGGTTGTCTGTCTCCTGACATCTTGGCATTATTAAATCGTCACACACATGGCAGCTGTATCATGCTTTCAACCAAGTCAATTCGAACACGTGAACCACCGTTTTGTAATATTTTCAGCCTTTATTAATTTTTAATGTGTATATATTTGTACTTAAGTACAGTATTTGTCATTGTAAATATACTGTGTTTTAACATGTGGTGAATTACCATGTAAATGTAAACTATGTATTACATTTTGTACATATTGGAGTTGATATATTTTTGTATAAATAAGTACAATACGGTGTTCTAATATGAAAAATGTTCGCTACATACCTAGCCTTAGGTTACGGTTAGTTCCTTGGTAAGGTTTTGTGGGTAGACCTAAGTCTAGGGGTTTATACAGGCAGTATTACTAATTTGCTAATTTGTACATTTACATTGTGTATGTACATGTACATACCTTACATTTACTAAAATTACTCTTACAGTATCTTATTACCTGAAATGTAGGATTGTGAAAAAGGGTAAAGTATAACCCTGGTCAAAGATCCCGGGCTCAGACGCGAACAAATATGGTAATAACCATCCAGGTGCCGGCGGGGAAGTGGTTCATATAGCTCAGGCTATCACTTCCTTATGTCCGGTCGTGATGGTCAAGCGGATTAAGGCGCCCTGTAGTTACCAGTTGCTTTGCTCCTGGGAGTATGGGTTCGAGTCACTTCTGGGGTGTGAGTTTTCAGTTGTATCTAGTCCTGGGGACCATTCAGGCTTGTTTGCATGGTAATATGTATATAATGTGTATTGAGCTGGTGCTTAGTGGAGGGAGAGTGGACGTTTCCAGACTAACTATTAACCTTAGTAAAGGTTAGTCATCCCACGTGATGCTCTCATAGTGCTCCCAGAGCTTGTCTGTGCATACTGTGATATGGGATTTTTTGGTTGATTGTTGCCGCCGGAGGCGGCTAGTTTATTGTGCACCCCATACTCATCATGTGAGCGGTAGCGCAAAAAGCTTTACAGAGGGCACAAATGGTCTTTATCAGACCTCATCTTAGATCATTACATAAACAATTTCAACTATCTTTCACACCTTATAGTTACATGTCAGGTAGTTACAGAGAAAGTTCTATTTCAAAGAGCTATATATTTACAGTAAGTCATTATACATTAATGGTAGGTCATATCGCTAATACATAATAGTTGACCAATGGAGATTTTACAGAGTCATAGGAGAGCTTCTGTTTATTATTTGTCTTGACAATACACTACTTGTTTCTTAAACTCATATGTCGTTTATCTACTGGAAGCGAAATATAGATACAGTGCAAGGATTTCAGGTATTTTATCCATGGTAATAAGATAGGTTGCCATATCATACAGAGTAAGCTTAGATTTATCTCTAAATGGCTCAATTTTACTACAATCCAGATATATAGTGTTCGAGTGTGTGTCCCTGTCTTCGTCTACACACTTTACACAATCTAGATCGCTATACAAGCCGAACTGCCAGAGATACTTGTAGTGAAGTCTTATACGAGCTGTGACAACATCTGTTAGTCTACTGACTCTGTTACGTGCCCCATACACATGTTTTACTTCACACATTTCATTGTGATAAATAATGGACTTGCTAGTTCTTGTTTGCACTGTTCAACTTCAAATTCATCCAGGAGTTCTCCTCTAATGACACTTTTAAGGGACGTATTTGATGACTCAAGATTCCGTTCAATACTGTCCTAATTTACTGCAGCCTTAGCAAGGGCGTCAACTTTATCATGTTCCTACAGGCCAATATGAGAAGAATCCACAACATTTTTATATTTACCCTCTTGCTAAGTATGCTTATATATCTACGTCCTGTGTGATCAACCATCCTGTGTACTCCCCTTCATATAGTCTAGGGCTGCTAGTTCTTGACACACTCTACTCCCCTTCGTGATCCTCCTCCGTCCTCTCTTCCTCCTGATCCTAATTCTCTTTCTCCCGTTCCTGCTCCCCCTTCCTCTCTTCATCGCCTTCTGGTTGATACCTGGTTGATTCCTGCTCCCCCCCTTTCCTCTCTTTGTCCTGCTCCTTCATTGTCTCTTCGTTTTCCCCTCTCGTCTCTCTACTCCTCCTCCTGCCCCTCGCAGGATTGGAGACAGCACCGAGGAGGAATGTGTTAAAGGTGTTATATTCCAACAAAGGCCACAGCAGTATGACACGCGCGACGCGAGACAACAATCGACCCACATAAATACTCTCACCATGAGCTTAGTCAATCGCAGCAACTAAACAAGGTTGCACTGGCAGCTCCGTAGAGCTCTCCAGTGGTCTCACACTCGTGACTGCATACTCTTATTTTGTATTATGAATTATATAGGCGCCCCACTCTGAATGTTTTGGATGCACTTGTGAATGTTTTGGATGCACTTGTGAATGTTTTGGATGCACTTGTGAATGTTTTGGGTGTCCGCCTGTGAATGTTCCGCCCCAGGGAATGTTTTGGATGCTAACAGAAGTTGCTTTAGTTGTGTTACTGTCCGGTTATTGTTTGCGTCCGATGCATAAACACCTCAACCTTCTATACAATGATGTATAGTATTCGGGATTTTATTGTCTTTGTTTCTAGTTATTACACCTTGTAACACAATTGTTGTCCCTTATCTAGACAACGTGTCACAACTCTAGATAAGGAGTCGGAAGCCTTGAAGATATCTTACACACAAGACATCTTCACTAAGCTGTCTAAGGTCAAAGCAAAGTTTTGAGGGGGAATAATAGCCAATTTTCTATACTTTGAAGTCATAAGCAATTTGGAAATAAGGCAAATACTGCCCGAGGACGAAAAATTGATAAGTGTTATCTCTGATAAATATTTATTAGCATCATATTTGATATGTTAGGAAGTGTTATGCAGGCATTCAGTAGGCCTACCACGCGGAAACTGGTTTCTGGGGGTCTTTTTTTTATATAATTGAGAAATTGTTACGTTTAGGTTACCTTAAGGTGAACACGAGAATCAGTGCCCTCGCGGCGCGGTCTCTCACCAGGCCTTCTGGTTGGTAGTCTGGTCAACCAGGCTGTTAGACGACGCTGTTCACAGTCTGACGTACAAATCACAGGTAAGATGCAGTAATTGTTTAGCCTGTTGTCTCGATTACCTCTCCGTAATAAATGCAACGGTTTTGCTTAACGAGACACGTCAGCACCTGGACAACCCATCTAAACCTGCCGAAGCCGATAGTCATTGGTCCCTTGAAGTGTCGATATTGCAGTGATATGATCCGAATAGGAGCTGCCTCGTATGGGCCAACACGCCTTCAGCAGTTACCTTCATTCTTATGTTCTTATATTAAATTCTTTAAACCGGCGTATTTGTTTACGTTGGGGTTGATTGCGTAAAAAATATCGCGTGTGGGACTCCAGCAGCGGCATGAGAGTAATGATGCCAGGTACATCATTACAGGTACAGCCAGGTACATCATTACAGGTACAGCCAGGTACATCATTACAGGTACAGCCAGGTACATCATTACAGGTACAGCCAGGTACATCATTACAGGTACAGCCAGGTACAGCTTTATTACTTAAAGTTCCTGCGGCCTCTGCTCATCCCTCTTATCTTACACCTAATGGACTTGTGGTCTCTCGGGGAAGACTTGCGGTAGGCCTAAGACGAGGAATGTAGCCTCCGTAGACCTTGCTAATATGTTGTAAACAATGGATCTTTTTTTTTTGGGGGGGGGGGTTAACACATTTAGGTATATGTGTATTTGGGCAGCTGCCCTAGACTATATGAAGGGGAGTACAGTGTCACAAAACTAGCTACGTGATGTTAAAATCCCCATCACACAGGATGGTTAGTCATACAGGGCCATACGTTCAGTAGTCTGCACTGGCAAATTTTGGGTGCAATATGAGGATATCCTCAAGAACACGAGAGTTAATAAAGTAATTGCAAAGCTCCAGGTACCTCATGCCAACGGGTCTGAAAGGTCCAATAACTGGGCATTCGGTAATGTAGTGTGGGAAATCATGCCGCAGTTCCTGCTCACAGAGTTTGCACCTGGAGTGCTCAGGATTGGGAGATCCGTCACCTGCAGCCACCTGCCACAAGTAACGGTAACCCAACCTGATCCTTGCAACCACTGTGTCGCACAGTCTAGTGGACGTTTTGTGCTGCCCATAGATATAGGTTTCTGATCTGAACAAATCATAGCTTTTTATACTGGTGCTTTCAGGTCGTTGGGAGTCAGTAATTTCTCTTCTATCAGACCTGGGTAATTGGAACAATATAGTTTTGACAGCAGAGCTAGGGATACCTAGATCTAATTCAGCTTCATCTTTGTTATACGCTAATTTGGCTACATTGTCTGAGTCATTATGATGGGTTATATTTATGTGTGATGGTATCCATACAAAGGAGAATCGAAACCTTTTACTCTGTGCAGCGACTAGGTCAATTGTAATTGGTAGTTTGGGTAGTAGAAGAACTCCCAGAACCCCATGAAGCAAGTAGTAAGAAGTTCTTGCTGTCGACCTTCCAGGAGAAGTTTTCGATTGCTTGAAGAGCAGACTTTGAATCACAAAAATGTTATTCCTCCTCCAATGTTTTTTAATGTGCTGGGTAGTCACTGTTGGCATTGAGGCACATTCCAATGATTGTTTCCTTAGTGTAGACTGCAGTGTGGAAACCTCCGCTCCTTTCCATGACTGTTACATCTAGAAAGGGCTGCTTCCCATCCTTCTCCATCTTGTAAGTGAAACGCAACACAGAATTCCGTTCAAATGCCTCCTTCAGCTCCTGCAGATGTCTGACATCAGGTACTGTGTAAAAATGTCGTCAACATACCTGCAGTATATGGCCGGTTTCAAGTTCATGTCGACTAAGACCTTTTGTTCGATGGTACCCATGTAGAAGTTCGCAAACAGGACACCTAGGGGAGAACCCATGGCGACCCTCTACTTGCATAATACATGTGCCCATCCGGGCTCAAGAAGGGTGCCTCTTTAGTACAAGCTTGGAGTAGTTTCCTTAAAATGGTTTTCTGGTATGTCATGAGGAGTACAGGCCGGATCACATACACCCTGTCCGCTATCATCCCGATTGTTTCATCCACAGG